>JACCPG010005306.1:0-17350 GCA_016069955.1 Drepana arcuata
TTTTACCAGTAATCTCTAAAATATTTGAGCGAGTTTTGTATCGCCGATTATACGACTACGTGACGGCTAAAAACTTTCTTATCGATGAACAATACGGCTTTCGACCAAAGTCAAGCACACTCACTGCTGCAATTGACTTGGTAACTTTAATTAAGTCCCATATCGATAAGAAGTGCATCGCCTTAGGCGTATTTATTGACTTAAAAAAGCTTTCGATACCGTAAGTCACAAAAAGCTACTCCGAAAATTAAGCAATGCTGGTGTTTTAGGCACAGCTCTAAATATGTTCACATCATACCTTCAAGCTAGGGGACAAGTTGTTAAATTGGAAAACAACAAATTCACTAGCTCTATGCAAACGGTTTCATATGGTATTCCGCAAGGATCAATAATTGGGCCATTACTGTAATTAATTTGCATTAATAATGTTAGCACAATTGGTCTCACAGGACACCTTACATTATATGCGGATGATACATGTCTGTTCTATTTCAGTAAATCAATTGACGACATTGCAAAGCAAGCCCAGCAAGATCTCAATATACTTAATGAATGGTTGAAGTATAACCTACTTACAATAAATACCTCAAAGACATCTTTTATGATTATTGCAGCAAAAAACAAACACATACCGGACTTCACATCACTTACTATAGATAATGTTAAAATACAACGATCATACCTGGAAAAATATCTTGGATTATGGATAGATGACAAATTGACTTGGAAAACGCATATCGATCATGTCAATACAAACCTAACATCAACCTTAGGAGCGCTACGAAAATCTGTTGATTGCATCCCGAAGCTAGTTCGTAATATTATATATAATACTCTTGTAAAGTCACATTTAGAATATTTGATTGAAATTTGGGGATCCGCAGCTCCAACAAACTTAATGCCATTACAACGAACTCAAAACAAAATTATTAAACTATTATTTCATTATTTCATTTCATTATTATGAGATTGTAAGTGCGATAAGAAGTCTGAAACGTGGAAAAGCTGCGGGAATAGATGGGATTACGGCTGAGATGATCAAGTACGGTGGACCAGCGGTCTGGGACGTCATCTATTTGCTATGCAATCTTTGCTGGGAAAAGGGTGATGTTCCGGACGACTGGAGGCGAGCAGTCATCGTGTCTTTCTATAAAGGAAAGGGATCACGATTGGACTGCTCAAACTACAGAGCCATCAGCTTGGTCAGCTTAGCTAGTAAAGTGTATACGAAGATCCTGACGATAAGAATGCAAGAGCGATCCGAAAGATTTCTCTGGGAATCCCAAGGTGGATTTGGACCAGGAAGAGGATGTATGGATCAAACCTTCTCGCTTCGCGGAATCGCGGAAAAGTTTTTGGATATTAACCAAAAGGGTTTCTGCGCTTTCGTCGACTTAGAGAAGGCATTTGATAGAGTCGTACGAAAGGAACTCTGGGACGTGTTGCCTGGATATGGAGTGAGCAGTTCCCTACTGCATGCCGTGAAATCACTCTATGGTGATAGCGGGGCGTGCGTTAGGGTTAATGGTGAGATGTCACCCTGGTTTGATGTGAAGTCGGGGGTCAAACAAGGGTGTATCATGTCTGCCTGGCTGTTCATTATATATCTAGATAACTGTCTGAGAGCACTAAGAACGAACGGATGTATGGAGTGAAAATGAAGCTGGTATTAGCTTTCAATATACGCGTGGCGCGGTTTTACTGGCGTCATCAGAGGGCGAACTGTAGTCACTAGTTACGGTAATGATAGAAGAATGTGGAAGAAAGAAGGGGCTGCGCCTAAACGCTGGCAAGACTAAGGCTCTGGCATTCGAAAAGTAGAACAAGTGACCGGTGTGCTATATCCGGTAAATGGGCAAATTCTAGAGCAAGTGAATGAATTTGTATCTTGACATGTTCACACGAGATGGAAAGTATGAAAAGATATTGAAAGTAGGATAACTGCCGGAAATAAGGTGAATGGGGCCATGTCGGCGTTGATGGGCAGTAAAAGTCTGAGCAAGAATGCTCGAGTTGCTGTCCACAACGCGATATTGGTACCTACCTTATTGTATGGCAGCGAATCCTGGGTATGTCAGAGGAAGTATGAAAATGGCTTGAATGCAGTCGAGATGCGATCTCTTCGAAAAATGTGCGGCGTAACGATATTAGATCGAATCCGCAATGAAGAGATTCGCAAATCAACTGGCGTGAATGAGGGCGTGATTGTAAAGATGAAGAAAGGCATGTTACGTTGGTTTGGACACATAGAAAAGGATGAGTGAAGAAAGATTGACGAAACAGATATACAAAGCAAAAGTGTGTGCAACAAGAGGCAGAGGAAGGCCACGTTCCAACTACCTGGATCAAATAGATCGGACTCTGAAGGACGGGAACGTTAAGAGCACTCGAAACCGACGAGCATGTATGACGAGACTGATGAATGTGGACGAAGCGAAAGAGGTATGTAAGTCTAGAGAGAACTGGCGCTCTATACTCTCTGCCTACCCCGTTAGGGACTTGGCGTGATGATATGTATGTATGTATGTATGTATGTTTTTTCCGTAAATTAAAAAATTATTGGTCCGTAATATACTCGTAAAATATGATTTAAATATAAAATGAGATTTTTATTTTACGGCATAATCTATCCTTCTCGTTCTTCTACGCTACATTTACTTCTTCACAAACATTAATGAATATTGATATGCCAATATTCATTAATGTTTGCTAATAATTAATGGTGAATAAAGCGCGAAAATGTAGTAGACACAAAGATAGAGGATGCTTCGCATTTATAGCATTAGTATAGTATGAATACAATGTATAAAGGTATATTATTTAAGATAAAAAATTGTAGCTATAAGACACCACCAACTTGTTTCTTAGTTAAACATATAAAAAAAATATTTTCATTAAAAAAAAAAATCTTTGCAATCATTTACTGATGACAATCTTAGTAAGTAATACCTGTAGCAGGTTGTCAACGCTCTTCCAGCCAATTTGTTTTACATAGTTTTAATAATATATTACTCCGACAGTCTGATTTAACACTGATCTGTTGAGATGGATAGGTTTTCAGCTATTCTATTACCGAATCACACTGCACTGAAAAACGTTATTCAGTATTTATAATGCGTAGGTTGTTCATTGTTCAAATCACGCTATCGAAAACATCATAAATTTTCAGAGAGGTATGCTTTTAATGAAATATTTTATCAAGTAATTTATAAAATGTTTACCTGTGGCTATCGCGCTTACCGTTCAAATGAATTTTAATATACTCTACACTGTAGGTTTTCCTTCTGTGCTTTGAATACGAAAAAGACCAAATCAAATTTAATTAAGAAAGGTAAGCACGGATAGATTGAAATAAGATTACATAATTCTGTGAACTTCACGAGTTGAAATTATAATATATTTATAAGCAAAAGGCCAGGACTTGAGGTTAATAGTCAATCTGTATTGTGGTATCTAAACTAAATAGAATAAAAATAATATGTATTATTCCGGCAATTTAAATATCCTAGATTGAACTAGCTCTCTAGTCTCTCTGCCTATCCCGTGAGGGACACGCTGTGATGGACTATAGCAAATTTATATTAACAAGATAGGATTCTACTATCACAATTATTCTTACACGCCACATCGATTATTGCTAACATGTAATTGCTGAGATAAATTCATAATTAACTGACAAGTTTTAGTGGTTTGATAATATTTGCAGTTTAATTTTAATAAAATAATAATACCAATACGATTTATATACAGCGATAAGGCTATCATAGTAGTTAAGCCAGATAACTGAACAGAATTACTATGTGCACAGCCGGTGCTTACATAAGTTTGCTTGACTAGCTACGTCGTTAAACACACGTTTACTCGCCAAAGCTCGATTAACGTAAGATATAAAAGGTATATTATATTCTTTGTGGTAATATTAATTCGATGAAAATATTAAAATTATTTTCATACAAGACTTAACACCGTATAAACTGATTTATTTATATACAAACATGCTCGTCGGTTTCGAGTACTTTGATTGATGATTGATTATTTAGTAAAACAAAATAATTAATAGAACTGGAGAGAACAGGCGCTCTTTCCTCTCTGCCTACCCAGTTAGGGACTCGACGTGGTGTATGTAATGTAAATGAAAGTTGGCTAAATAACTAACTTACACATTGCCTACTATATAGCACCAAAAAAGTTGTCACATTTTTTATTGTAAGGCTACCTACAGGAACTTATTGGTGTTTGACATTGTGAAATTTGGTATGCAGTCAACTTTTCTCATTTCCTTCTGACAAAACGGGCTATATGTTTCTTACTGTATAGCCCGTATTAAACTCTTGTGGCATGATCTCTGAATAAATAGTATGTTTTATTTATTTATTTAACACACACACACAGACAAATACAACTTACGTTACTAGAAGGATAAATAACAACAATCATTTAATAACTAAGTTATGTTAAGCACCTTAGTAGTGTGTGTATGGAACCAGCTCAGTGTACGCTATGTTAAACATAGCACTGATTTTCAGTTGGCCCCCAACATTGCACAGCAGGTCTGTATGTAAGTGCTCACTAAACTCAAGAGGAGACAGCGTGATTAGTATTCCTTTCATGCAATACCATACGAACATTGAATGAATCACATAAAATGTCCCCAACAGAGGTTCTTAAATTACGGTCGACAGAAGAACCTGCATTGTTCAGGGATCAATAAAATTCGGAACAAATGGTTACCAAAAAAATATATTATGATAATTTCAGAAAGGTTATTATCTTTTTCCACCATTATGCTCCGAAAAATGATTTCCATTTTATAATCGTCCGCCTTTCATCGCATTAACAGGTGGTAGGGATAATGTACATATACTGTAAGCTTATTGTGCCCCGCGGTCTACACCCTCATAGACAATGTATTTGGCGCGAAATCATATTTTTTTATAAAATATAAATTGCAGTTTCGGCAAATTAGCTCCAATTGGGCCAATTTTTTAAGATTAGCTGTACAATATATATATATATATGTTCATACTATATGTAAAATACATATACATATAGTATGAACAAACACTTTGACATATGCATTAGGTAAAACAATATTTCGATAATACAAACAGTCACCTCTTTATTTGTATGTATGGATGTATGGATTTATGTACGCAGTCATCGTATTCGACGCGATAAATCCACTTATCTTCGTCAGTATGACGAGGCGAACCATTTCAATTTGAAACGTGTTCGAATAATGAATACTTTATATCAATAAAAACTGTGTACCTTTCACTTCGAATCACAAAATAAATAAGCTAGGCTTGGTAGAGTATAAATAACTGCTCTGGCTCGAGCCAAGTCTTTAGGGAAAACTTGCCTCTTCGTACAAGAATAGTAGTCGGAAAAATAAAAAAACTCAGACTTCCGTAAGGTCCCATGACTCAGAGCTAAAAACTCTAGGGAATAAGATTTGTATTTTCTTTAGGATTAGAACTTTTAGAAATATGTAGGTGGTGCTAATCGTCCTAGATTTAATTATTAGACCACATTTATCCAAATAAGAGAGGACTGTGGAATACTATAATGTCTAAGTAAAAAGAAGGCCAAAGTTATACTTTTGCATACTCCTTTTGGGAACCTCGTGTTGCCATCCTACTAATATTATGAATTCGAATGTTTGTGAGAGATTTTCAACGGAATTGGTTGCAATTTGGCACACAGAGTTGCTGAATTGACACAGAATACGTAAGAAAACAAATACAATTGATATCAAATTAGCAAAGCAATAGCATAAGTAAGTAAGTCAAAGTAATAGCGTGTTTTATCCCAAGATTTATATCAATTACGCCAATAAGAGATACTTATAGATTTAAAAAGCAAAATGAAAGCTAATTTCAGCTATACCATACGAAAATGTGTGCAAAAAAGGCAGAGGAAGACCATGCTCCAACTCCTAGATCAAATCGATCGGACACACAAGGGCGGGAACGTCAAGAGTACTGGAAACCGACGAGAATTTATGAAGAGACCGATGAATATGGACGAAGCGAAAGAGATTGATTCGCGTGGTGAATTGGCGCTCTACTTTCCCTGCCTGCCCTGTTGGGAACTTGGCTTGATATTTTCCCTATTCAAGGGCCTTCATATTAAGGTGAAGAATAAAAATATTTGTTGGTTTCTATTATTAAATGGTAGGGCAGAAACTAATGAAACTGTAATAAGTTCAGTAATCGGATCATGACATCGCCCGGAGCTTGCAATTACTAACGCTATTACTAGGCACTAAAACCCAAGGACCTGTAACGAAGCCTAGATTAAAACTCACTTTGTAATCAACCCGTTAGTTTAAACTTCCTTCCAGTATCCGAGAGGTTTAAAAGAGGGTTCATTAATGACATCTATAGTGCAACTATCTATACCGACTTTTGTTTACGATAGGCCTAAGCATATAGTACTATATAATTATACTCTACAGTTATAATATGAAGATGTTTTACAAATACAACAACAAAAGATTGATTGAAGAAAAAAAAAATTGGTTGGTTCGAAGAAAAAAATGTGTTAATGAATATTATGCAACTCTGTTTTAAAATTTTCGATTCTTAACAGTATATCATCCTCAATTTTAACATCATATCACTTTACGATATAGTATTGACAGACTGTCCATGCCGAAATTTAAAAATAAAATGTTCCTCTCTGTGTATGGAAATTAAATACGAAATGTGAACCCGAGAGGCATACATACATCGCTTGCCTTACATACTGGCTGTGCACTGCGGATTCACTTGTGTACATTTTTATTTTTCTAGAATAATACATAACCATGCGAGCCTTGGTGGCCGAGAAAGATTACAAATTCGAATCCCAACTATACCGATGGGTTTTTCTGCACTTAGGTACAGTGATTAGTCACATCACGAGCTTTAGGGTGAAGGAAAAATCGAGAAGAAAACCTGCATACGCTTGAGAAGAAATTATTAGTAGTGCTGGAGTAACGACGATAGACTCACCATCTGTCACGTTGGGTACTACCTATACACTCACTTTCAGCTAGCATACATATACTTCTTATAAGCTTGGATCCCTTTTGGTTACGCCGCCTTTCTTGTAAGTTTTGAGGGAATAATACTTACATAAGTACTGAGTCCTCGAACCAGCGAGTATGTACTGTACCCTACGTACGTGTATGTACGTAGAACCTAATAAAGCGAAAGGCTGACCGCTGGCTGAGAATGAAAGTGTAGATTCTCTACATACCTACTCAGTAAAAAACCTCAATCTCACGAAGACCAGAGGGTAAGTATGTAGGAATTCACCGGGAAATATTAATGAAGTTTTAGATGTGTAAGACAAGAGGGAAATGGCCCTCCTAGCTTTGTTTATTTACCTCTAAAGGAAACGGCACGGCGTATATAGTAAGTATTCTTCATAATTGAATTGTAAGGGCCAATTAAAAATGTGCAGCCGACCAGTTTATGTAGGTTCCTAATTAACGCCAATTTACTTAGAATTATTTTCAAGCTTACCTAAACTCACATTAATTGTTAACGCTCGTTGTGGTCCTACCGAGCATATCAAGAAATAAATATTCATTAGGTATTCGTAACCACATACAGTTTTTAAATAAAAATACTCCAAATTTTTTTAACACGTCAAAATTAAATTAAAATTTAACTTGTCGCTGACTCATAAAAAATTGCAATTTATAATGTGAACAATTTGTGTGTTATGATATTGATATTGTATTAAAGTATATATTGTATTTTGATATAATAATAATATATCCTCACGCCTTCCCACAAGGGTCCTCGATGGGGTAGGCGCGATGTGGGATGTATAGGTAGTAGCTACAAACCCACATTCCGCCAGAGATATAATAATACATATACACATATCATCAAGCCGAGTTTCTAACGGGGTAGGCAGAGGTTAGAGTGTCAGTTCTCTCTGGACTTACATACTCTTTCGCTTCGTCATCATTCATCAGTTATAATAATAATAATACCATATATAAGTATTGAAATTGTTAAATCTCGCCATAATTACCATACGGGCGCGTATATTAATAATTTTCGAGAAGCAAGCGGCCGTGATGCCTGTTTAATACATTTAATGGACTAGGGGAGAAACAGGCGGTGGAGGCGGTAGGTCTTTTGATAAATATTCGATGAATTGCATATTTTTGAGGGTATTACTCATATTTTTATCACGGTTCACGGTTTCTTTAAGAAAATTTGCTATCTCAAATGAAGCAGTTAAACGAAACATAATCTCAAGGATTTTCGCAGGCCTAAAACTTCTTCGTGTACACATTTATTTAAAATAAAATAAATAAAATAAAAATGTTTTATTTTCATTAACAAATGTTACATAGCAATAATTTTGTGATGACAATCCTAGTAAGTAAGTAATACCTGTAGCAGGTTGCCAACGCTCTTCCAGCCGATTGGTTTTCCGTAGTTTTGTACAATAAAAATAAAACTGAATACAAAATAAGTTTAGCTTGTGTATATGTGTGTGTGTGTGTGTGCGCGTGTGTGTGTGTGTGTGTGTGTGTGTGTGTGTGTGTGTGTGTATGTTTAATGGGTCATTATTATTGAGGTTAGGTTAATGAAGTCTTACTTAATGTTCTTTCAAAAAAATTTCTGTTTCAATATAGCTAATAGATTGTATCCATGATACTATCGCCTTTTTACATTCAAATTTATTAAATGGATGCATGTTAGATACAGATTTGAGTGCATTGTACTATACGATGACACAAATAATTTTCCTTCACACATTTCCACACAAGTTACACATGTTCGTAGGAGATATATTTTATATGTCAACGTTGCCAGATGACAAGCCTATTGGCGTTTCACAAACACGACCTTACATTAATTAAAAAACCTTAATTCGTATAATAAAACGTATACAGGTTTCCTCTCGATGTTTCACCGTGAAGCTCGTGGCTTTACTAACCACTGTACAGTTCAGAAAACTCATTGGTACAGTCTGGAGTTGAAGATACAATATTTGTGTTCCAGGCTTCCAACTACTGGAACCGCTCGGCCACTACGGCATCATTTTATTTACATCATAAGATGATTGCACTGGGGTTTGAACAGCCACAATGTCATGTATTTAATAAGCAATCAACTGTAGTAGGTACCTACTCAATCTATACAATGCTCCCGTGTTCATTGGAACTTTGATTACCCATCGAATGCGTTCGGCAATTAATACCCTTACATCATGAGAGCCCACGTTAATTAGTATGCATTGTGTCGCATTAGCCACTCCCGTTCCCACTTGGGAGGTGAGGACCATTAATTTGTCCCACCGCTATACTTAGATCAGCTGGGATTAGTAACTTTCAAGCGACTCAAAGATAGATGAATTGTTTGTAATTCTGACAGAAATGTATGAAACATAATACTGTCAATTTCAATTCATTTTCTCTGTAGCGGACAAAAAATCTATCACAATCAATTTAAGTGATTTTACACTTAAATTGCAAAACTTAAAAAAAAATCGCTCATACATGTTGCTTAGTCCTACTACATTTACGATTATCGATCTAAAGTCTAGAGAGGCCCAGGCTTTACTCTCTCTGCCTACCCTGGGAGGGATTCGGTGTGATGATATATTCGTGTATTTGTGAAAATAATATGGAAATATTTGATTCGTAACGCTTTATAAATCATATTATTTTTCTACAAACATACCGTTCATGGTTGGCAGAACATTTGTAACGATTGGAGTGGTTATGATCCTACCTTCTGCGCTAATGGTTATCCGAATCCCATCCAGAAAATTCCGTGATTCGATATTTATTATATTTTTTATTTTCTTGTGTTTATCAGTCGCAAGTTCATGTTTATTTGGAATCTTCAGATTGGTATTGTTTTTAGGCTTTGAATAGATAGTATCGACAGCTAGAAAGCCAGAGATCTATATCAGTTACCGTTGGCCTTTTGACCTTCGATGTCATCAATGTACATATATAGTTAGCTAATATTTTTTATCAAATTATTCCGTAATGATAAAAATAAACCGAGTAAAAGTGACCATAATGGCCAGATAATGTCTCCCGCAAATCCGTTAATAGTTGGGTGAAGGGTTATTGAATGGTGATCCAGTATTGTAGAGCGCAGCATTGTTTCGCTAACAATAGACTGAATATCATAGAGCGAAACAATAAAAAATGGCGCACAATATAGTGCCCAAGTAACGCCTGAATAATTTGAATATCCCTGAACTTTTGTTAAATTGATCGAGCCAGAGATATTAATTGTTCATACGCCTAGGTCGTTTTACTTTTTTAAACCGTAACTTTGACGCAACTGTAATACGTTTTTGCATGTTCTCAACATTTCCTCACGATGTTCTACGTTACTGTAAAGTAAAAAAGTTGAATGTGCTTTAATAATAGTAATTTATACAGACCACCGATTTGAACCTACAAACTTGACTTAAGAGGTGACTACTTAATCCACTCGGTCAACACAACTATATCGAAAAGTGCTCAACATTATGGTGTAACAGGATATTGTAACATTGTATAATATTTTAAACAATGTTATCGCGCTATTACAAGCCACAAGTGTAGAACCACAAAGTCATGCACTTATTCAAGTAAAAGTATGAATTTCAGATTTATATATATAATACTAAGAAGGATTTTCAGTTGCATCTTTACAAAATTCACTCGATCTATGTTTTCTCGAATCTTCAATCGCCCCTTTGACGTCTCGTCTACTGACGAGTAGCCTGAAGACTAATCTTGTGTTCCTTTCGGCTTATTACGCGTCTATCGAGGAATATCTTATGACATAAGCCGTAATGATGAAGTAGCTATTGATCGATTCCATCCAGGACTCGGTAACTATCACAGCGATGCCATCTAAAGAGCCCATATATCTTGTTTCCTATTGATATGACGGGATCTGTACTGCTACCGTTGCTCTATTTCTGTCCCCATCTAATACTCGTTAACGAAACTATTTCAATATTTCACGAGTGGAAACGCATTTTTTTAATAGAAATTAACAGGTTATAAATAGAATAGGAAGATTCTGTGAGATGTATAAATAACTAATGTTAAACTGATGCCAATAATGTTTTAATATCATTAACATTTTTAATAACATTTTAATTATCGCCTTACTTACATGTTTCTAGTGGAAACGCCTAGAAAAGTAAATTTGCTTTACGGGACAACAGTTAAGGCTACCCTCGAGTGTTGTTTTAGTACGAGACGGGGCTCCGTCGAGCTCTCATTGTTAATTAAACGCGACCAAAGGTCATTGTCCCATGTTTGTGCGTAAAAAGTGTCATTGAAATAAAAGTGTTCTGATGTTCGGTATTCATGCAACATTTCCACTCTTTATAGTCCAGTTGCATGGCAATGACCCCGCTGATTAGTTCAACGACAGATGGCGTTTAATCCTGACGTCACTCATTGAGCTGTTCACTTAGTACTCTGTTGGATAAATTACTGAATCTCATCTAATTGAATTCTCTCGAGGGTTGACATACAAAAATAATGTCTTCACGCCATCTCACAAGGGTCCCCGAGGCAGGTAGGCAGAGGCCTGAAGGTAGCACTACCCATACACACACTTTTCGCGAGACAGATATATTTTTAGGTGCCACCGTGACAGAAGACAGAAGAGAGTCCATCGCCGATACTCAAGCTTGACTATAGTTAAGTCTTTAAATTTATTTTCAAACGTATGTAGCTTTACTGATGTTTTCCTTCACCGTAAAGTTTGTGGTGTGACTAATCACTGTACTTAAGTTCAGAAAAATCCATTGGTACAGTCAGGTTTCGAATTTAAATTCTTTGTATTGCAGATAACGACTATAATCACTCGGGTACCGTCTTCTTTTTGTATGTTTAATTGGTAATTTCGAAAGTAACAGAAAAAAATCGAAAAACTTGTTGTAATTATGTGTATGTACACCTAACACCTATCCGTACGATAGTAAACCATTAGGTCTGTTGGTGCCATGTCATTTTCATATAAATTTATATTACAGGACAGGCCCTGCGTTTAGGAATGGAGAACGACTGTGTTTAGTTTGTTTTCTTTTTTTAGGTTATAAACATACATACATACATATCATCACACCAAGTCCCTAACGGGGTAGGCAGAGAGTATAGAGCGCCAGTTCTCTCTAGACTTACATACCTCTTTCGCTTCGTCCACATTCATCAGTCTCTTCATACATGCTCGTCGGTTTCGAGTACTCTTAACGTTCCCGTCCTTGATCTATTGATCCAGGTAGTTGGAACGTGGCCTTCCTCTGCCTCTTCTTGCACACACTTTTGCTTTGTATATCTTTTTCGTCAATCTTTCTTCACTCATCCTTTCTGTGTCCAAACCAACGTAACATAACTTTCTTTATCTTGACAATCACGCCCTCATTCACGCCAGTTGATTTGCGAATCTCTTCATTGCGGATTCGATCTAATATCGTTATCTTTGTTTCGTTATCGTTTTTTATGTTTGATGGTAAATATTGATGATTGATAATTGATATTACTTACTCAACAAAACCATTAGACTGTTATATCGCTTTAGGTGAAACAGTTTGTTGCTCATTTACTTATAGACTGATTTGTAGACTGATTATAGATTTGTAGTCAAAAACTATTGTTACATAACTGCAAGTCATTTTTTTCTCGCACTAATTAATCGATTATAGTATCGATTTGTGATGTCCGAACGTAACGACTGTACCAATGAGTTTCCTCTATACTTAAATAGGTACAGTGATTTACACCACGAGCTTTGAAGTGATAGCAATAATTAAGAAAATAAACCTTCAAACGTTGAAGAAGAAATTCAAAGTCAGGCATATATAGTCGTGCTTTCGATACGGTTATAGACTCTCCATTTGTCACGTTAGCATTTTAATGAATTGGCGAAAAGACAGCGTTGTTATATCTCTGCCTACTCCTTGGAATCCTTATGAGAGGGCGTGAAGACGTGTTCATGCCTCCAAAAGGGAATGTTGCACTTCTATTCAATGAAAATTGCTTCTTCAGATAGTTATCTGGAGACGTGATACATCATAAAGCATCTCGAGAATGTTCTTACTTGAAATATGTATACTTTAGACCTGTATTCTCAGACGTCTACGTTGTGAGTTAGGAGATTTGCATTTGTAGTACCATTGAAATTAGATCCAAGTGGCGTTGAACTCAAGTGCATCAACATGAATCGTAGCAATTTGTATTGTTCAGATCGCCTAGACTAAAGGCGTTTAGTTTCCATTCCACCTATAGAATCGTTTTGTAACAATGATCATTACTGAAAAGTGAACCAATGAGACAAAAAGCTGGGGTGTTTGTTTCACTGTTTCTTCTGCTGGTGGAATTTGACTCGCATACTGGTAACGTTTATGGAGATTTTATTGTATCTGTATTTCGAGATAACGATAAGTAGGTATTTTCTATGCCCCTTATAGTGACTATTAAAGAGTGCCGTGGTGACTGAGTGGTTCGAGCCTGCAACACAATAATTGCTAATTCGGATTTCGACTGTGACAATGAGTTTTACTGAACTTAAGTAGAGTGATTAGAAACATCTCGTGATGTGTCTAATCACTCTACTTAAGTTGAAGGACTAAGGTGAAGGACAAAATGTAAAGTCGTGTTTAAGTAACGACGATGGATTTACGTCTGTCATATTAGCACTAAAAATATATCTCTAGCGGAATGTGGGTGTGTGCACACCCCTTCGGTGCCTACCTCTCGTGGGAAGTCATGAAGATCTTATAAAGTTATAGAACTTTTTATTTTCTCTAAAACCAAATTTCGGACATAAGGGCATAATGATCGATGGTGACAGACTCGCCATCTGTTACGCTGTCACATAAATATATATCAATGGTAATATGATGTAAGCGTTTCAGGAAGTACCTTATGGGAAAGCCAGAAGACATACGCTATTGAAGAACACACCTACATACATTTTGCTTAAGATAATTAAGTACAACATTGTACATACATACATACATATCATCACGCCAAGTCCCTAACGGGGTAGGCAGAGAGTATAGAGCGCCAGTTCTCTCTAGACTTACATACCTCTTTCGCTTCGTCCACATTCATCAGTCTCTTCATACATGCTCGTCGGTTTCGAGTACTCTTAACGTTCCCATCCTTCAGAGTCCGATCTATTTGATCCAGGTAGTTGGAACATGGCCTTCCTCTGCCTCTTCTTGCACACACTTTTGCTTTGTATATCTGTTTCGTCAATCTTTCTTCACTCATCCTTTCTATGTGTCCAAACCAACGTAACATGCCTTTCTTCATCTTTACAATCACGCCCTCATTCACGCCAGTTGATTTGCGAATCTTACAACATTGTACAAGATTATAATTAATTTGTAGCAGCAAGGTTGTTTTGACGGCTGTAATTTACAACACTGGACCGAGTTTCCGCATCAAAATGCCCGACACACGCCAGAGTAGCGGAAAGCTCACACTACAATTAGGAATAATTCTCGGAAGCAACAATAACAACATCCAGTAGCTGTTTTAAGTATAATTAAATCAAACAGTTGCAAAACAAGTTTGTGACAACCATACAAACTCATATCGAATATGAATTGACTAATGCCCAGTACAAGAGAAGATAAAGTAGATAAAATAAAGAAGAAAGCCAAGATAGTGAAAATATACCTACCTAAACTACCGCATCATTTTCTAGTTCGGATTTCCAATCTGCTTTATTTATCTTATTCTTCTGTCCATTTGATATAACAAAATTTAGATACCACATCAATTTCGAACATCATATATTCATTTAAGGTTAGCTCATTATAATAATATATCCAACGACATTAGTTAATACACCTTTGGCATTGGCGTGTACATTTAATATATTATATGTTATCCTCACGCCTTCCCACAAGGGTCCCCGAAGGGGTAGGGAGAGGTGTATAGGTAATAACCACACACCCACTTTCCGCCAGAGAGATTAGGATTATGGATATATGGATGATTATTAGGATTAGGATTAGGATTCGGAGCCAACGTGACAGATGGCGAGTCCATCGCCGTTACTCCAGCACGACTATACATACGCCTTTGAATTTCTTCTCAGACGTATGCAGGTTTCCTCTCGATGTTTTCCTTCACCGTTAAGCTCGTGGTGTGACTGTACTTAAGTTCAGAAAAACTCATTGGTACAGTCGGGATTCGATCTTGCGACCTTTGCGTAGCAGGCAACTGCTCGAACCACTCGGCCACCACGGCTCATTATATGTTTGTTTGTACTTACTACTTATTATTATATGTTGGTTTGTTTTATTAAGATGAGAAAGATACGCTATCATAATTAGTAAATAAGAAAAAAAAACTGAATACTTCTCAAATCAATGTTTAGAACAGACGTCTGACATTGATACTGTACAGGGTGGCCATTGGCTGTATTCAAATATTTAAATAGCAGTGGGCAAAGCCACGGGCACGTGTAATATTTCATATTCCTTTGCCATGATAAATTCAAAATGTTCATGGCTCCAACTTCAAGTGCCACTACCAAAGAGAATCCACGATTATTATTTCTCTAACCATGAAAGCGGGATAAAGCCTCAAAGTACTGGAATAGTTCTTGAGCAACGTTCATATTGCAATTTGAAGGCTTGATATAATTGGCTGGAGCCATTTGTACTAGCTTTGTTGATTATTCATGCTTCATATCTGTCTACAGATAAGCCAACGTGGGAAGAAATTTTTTAAATTATCATGTAGAACGGAAAATTTTAGATTTTTTCCCTTATGTGGCAAACAAGCACGCGGTCCGCCTGATGGTAAGCGGTTACCGCCGCCTATGGACGCTTGAACACCAGGAGAACTCGCGCGTTACCGACCCTGCAGGTAGCTTTTGACACCCTTCTTGAAGAGCTTGTAAGTTATGTGAAGCCATAAGTAATATAAATTTAAATAAATCGTTTATACAGTAACATCACGAGTCCCTCACAGAATGGAGAGAGAGTAGAGCACCAGTTCTCTAATAGACTTACTGACCTCTTTCGCAAAATTCAAATTCACATCCTATATAGGTAAAAATATTTTGATAACATATACTTAATATTATGTTTATTGGAGCCTAATGACGTGCCACTACAATTTTACATCAAGAAGTTGAAATGTTTTTAAGTACTTAATCTCACGCCTTATACTCTTATTGTAATATATTTAAGAGTACTCTTTGTGAGTAAATAAAGATTATTATTATTATTAACTCTTTGGAATTTAATGGCGTTATTATATATTCTATACATATATATATAGAATATATTATTATTCAAGAACATACCAGGCCGTGGTGGCCGAGTGGTTCGAGCAGTTGTCTGCGACGCAAAGGTCCCAAGTTCGAATCCCGACTGTACCAATGAGTTTTTCTGAACTTAAGTACAGTGATTAGTCACACCACGAGCTTTACGGTGAAGGAAAACATCGTGAGGAAACCTGCATACGTCTGAGAAGAAATTCAAAGCGTATGTATAGTCGTGCTTGAGTAACGGCGATGGACTCGCCATCTGTCACGTTGGCACCTAATATACCTCTGGCGGAAAGTGGGTGTGTGGGTATTACCTATACACCTCTGCCTACCCCTTCGGGGACCCTTGTGGGAAGGCGTGAGGATATAACATACCAGGCCAAAGATTTCATAATGAGTGAACCCGAAGTTTCCCTTGTCAGAACAATAAAACTGACAACCAACTGTTATTATTATCTACGTTATTAACTGTCGAGCTCCTCTTAGTGGGCTTAAATAAAGTCATAATATTAACTTTACCTCCATTGTAACTACTGCGAGGAAAACTGGACAAAAGATCGGCAAACTTATCTTCTAGTTTTTCAGCGTAGTGTTCCTTAAAGACACGACTTTCTTGTGCAGAAAGGAAACACTTCCTTTCTTAAATGACTTAAGTAAGTTTTAAGTCAAGAAAACCGCTTTGAATTTTAATATTTTTTGAGTTTCAACGCACAGGTCCTTAAGTACGTTTGTAAAGTCGTATGAATTTATTCGTATCTCAGAACTTACTTCCTTCGTACTTTAAGATTTTCCGTTTGGAACTCTACTTAGAGAGCAAAGTACACAGAAAACCCATTCAAAAGTTAAAGAAATAAGGAAAATATTTTACGTAGATAATATGTGAAAGATTAGGATAAGGGTTTATTTTTATTATAATAAAATTATTTCTAATGAGATTTATGAGGATATATTGAGGAGGATACATTGAGAAGAAACGAAAAAAAGAAATGAGAGAGGTAGGGCATAACGGGTTACCCGTTCGAATTTGGAGCTGCCCGACTGGTCCGTAGCCAAATAACACAATATATTGTGTTGTG
>JACCPG010005309.1:0-26377 GCA_016069955.1 Drepana arcuata
ACACACACACACACACACAGCCGGTGCTAATGAATCATACGGAGCGCTCTTGGCCAGTGTTTGTGTTGGTGGCGCCTGTACACATGTACCTGTACGTAAGCCATTAGCTATCTTATTCACTGCATAAGTACATATTATGTTCACAGCCAGAGTCAGCAGTGGATCCACCGCAGCCAATGGCCCCCCGTCCAGCCCAGCGCGGGGGTCATTGGGGTGGCTGGCGAGGGTTTCACGAAAACCTACTCTACTCAAAATCTTAGTACGAATGGCATGGGATTTGTTCTCGGTAATGTTTGATACCTGTCTACTATAAATGGTCAGCTCGTGCCGTAGCTAGCTAGGTAGGTATGTAGCTAGGTGAGGGTCGGGAGGTGGATGGTAGGTGAGGGGTGATAAAGGCAGTATTTAATTAAATGCCGAGCGGCCGGTCTGCGTCGCGAATGGGTGAGCGGAGAGGCCCACGTGCGGCCCACAATGGGCGCAGTGTCGCGATGAATATGTCGGGGCGACTCTCGCCATTCATACGGTTTTATGACATGCCAAATTACCGACAATAAATCGTGCATTGAGCGCGAGCGGAGGGCGCACGTGCGCCGATATTAAACTTTTCATTACCCGCGGACAAACCCCGCCCTGACCCTTGCCCTCGCCCGCGGCTGCCAGGGCTGCCACAGACCCTTTACTTGCCGCGCTTTATAGTACACTTTATAGTACACCAGCTCGCGGGGCTTGGACAGGTGACACGCGGCGGCTCATGGGCGATGTGCCTCTAGTCCAGGAGCCACTAGCTGTGACTTATACTGGAGCCGGGCACAGCACAAGGTGTGGCGTGTGATCGAGCTCTTCTCAGTCCGATTTGTCTTGGGTAGAGACACCTCCGATTTTTATAATTGAATTACATTAATAGATGAAATGTTAAATCCATGCAAAACAATCTACAAAATATTTATAGTTAGTTTATATTTATTATTACTTTCTCTAAATAGATAAATTCTACGATCAAAAATATATGTATTATAATAAGAGATATATTTACTTTTCTATTTTGTAATAATGTATACGAATGCTGTGGGTGTACATACCTAATATATAATGGTTGCAATACATCTACAAAATTATTGAATAAATCAGTTAAATAAGATGAACGGCACCCCTAGTCGGAACGGGTGGATCAGATAATAGGTCGGATCTCCTAATTCGCTATACACAACATTATTTGATTTTTAATTCGACTCGGTGCAAGTGGAATGCGCTTATTGACTGACTGGAGTGCGGGCGCCCCTCTACAGATGTACTGCGCGCGCAATAGCACCCATGTTACACGGGTTTCGTATTTTGGCTTGTTATGCACTTAATAATTGCGACTTGGTGCTTGCTGCTTACGTACATTCTTAAGTATGTAAAATGTCAAATTACCAGAGTTTTAAAAGTACATAGATACTTGCTTACTTATGTTACGGAAAGTAACCTATGAATTGAAATTAAAAACCCATAGTTGTCTGAGGCTCGGGCGCGGGCGCGGGCGAGTGTGACATGCGTGCAATTGTAGGGCGCGGAGGGTGGCGCGAGAGGGTTGCGAGCGATATATTTGCGCGTGTAATATCGCCTTTTATTAGTTTTTTCGCGGCGACGGCGACCCTCGACGATCCGCATATTTGCTTTGATGCCGCGCTCCGGCGCCGGCGATGTGGAGACAATCCCCTCGTTGTCATCGTTCCCGGCTGCTCACTCGAGTACCGGCTAATGCCGGCCTCGGCCCGACACAATCGATACAATATTGCTACTAATGCCATTATACCATTTGCCCTCAATTAACATCGTTATTCCAGTGCATATTTGCATTTTTTTGAAACATTGTATACCCGTTTGAATCAGGTTGCATATGTATGTGTGTGGCTAGCCTGGCCCGTGCCTCACAGGCATCGTGGGAGCCGAGCCTGCAGCCGCGGCTTCCCAGAAGGCCGCGCTTCCCATTGCCTCTAATCGGCCGAATCCCGCGTGTGGGAACCAATATATGTATACCTAGTGCCGGCCCAGCGTCAGTATAGCACTAGGCGAGGAATGTCCAAGGTAGCGGCCATCCGAGCGGGAAGTATCCGCGAGTGTCGCCGCCGCTCGTCTGCCGCGAGCCAGTTCCGCGAACACTATACAATACTAGCGGCTCGATAGCAGTTAGCGTCATTCAGCCGTCTATAAATCTGTCGCAAGCCGAGTCCGAGCTCTGTTAGGTACATCTGCCGCGATCGGATCGTATCGATTATTTGCGCAGCAATCCCATTTGTAATAATTGAGTGATACAACATTTGACGAGGCTCCCTATAAATAATTGGTTGAGTGCCATTGGACACGATGTGGGCTATTCGTCGGTATGCGAGGTGCGCCCACTTGGCAGCAGCCGCGCGCGCAGCTTGCTGCTCCTGCTGCGCCGCACTACTAGCCCCGCCATCTACACCGCGCCCGCCCCTACACAAAGCACTGCACTGCACTGCACTGCACTGCACTGCACTGCCCTGCACTGCACCACGCGCACACTCAACTCTATATAAATCTATCAGTGTTCTTGGCACGTTATTGTCTCTCGTCCTTTTTTTCAGAGAATTCTGGCTAAGATAAATACAAATTCTTAATATAGTTTCAGTGTTTAGATACATAACCATTAAAAAAATGTGTCTGTGATGACACACTTGGTAGGAACGTATCCCAGTACGTAAGTATGTAGGTAGGTATTAGAAGTTGTTTATTCATCTCTATACAATGGAGTTCTGACGAAGTCTCCGTCACGGTGATGGTGTGTGAATGCGATGATCTGTTTGGAGGAGATCGAACCCAATATAGCACGGTACATTCAGTTGCAACCCAACTCTGTTCAGTTGCTGGCTGGGCTGCGTGACAGGCGCGTGACAGGCGGCGTGACAGGTGGGGGTGCGGAGTAGGAAGCGCAAGTACCCGCTGCGGGCCGAATGCTGGCGCGCCCATTGAGCAGCGCGTGTAATTATAGCGCGGCTCGCATGCCGCCGCGGCCGCGCGCAGATTGATTTACGATCGCCCAGTAATTTATGTACGTTTAATTAAAGTAACAGCAGCCGGAAGACTCGTTGTTGTGCGCCTGCGCCGGTACACTCGTGGCTTACTCTTTACTAGATGTCCACATTGATGATTCACTCTCAGTCGACTCACTCCCTCGGGGGCCGCGTGTCCTCGCCATGTTGCCCGTCGGCGCGCATAAGCACCATATACGACACTCATTAGCTAGGCTAATTGCCGAGCCGTCGGATGTCGCATGCGCCCTCAGCCCTGCTCCGAGGCTGCCCAGCGCCTAGTGCGCCTAGTGCGCCTAATACGCCTAGTGCGCCTAGTGCGCCTAGTGCGCCTAGGCAGGTACTCACGCCACTCACGGCCCTACACGGTCACAAGGTTCCGCTCGCACTTACGCAGAGCGTCGGAGCTGGCCATCTTCCGAACTTGATAATAATATCGCTCAAAATGTAAGCTACTCTCGGGTCGGCGGAGTGAGGAAAATTATACGAGCTCTTATTTAGCATGGTTTCGCGGCGCTCCGGGAAATTGTTCGATAACTGTGAAAAATGGAAGCTCCGCTAACGGCGCAAATTGAGTGAAGTCACCTCGAACCTGCGCCCCAACTCGCCATAATACCTCGGGAGAGTACCTACCTAATATAAAGCCACGTCGATCAGCGAAACGATAATTCTTATTATTATACATATACAATGTTCGCCATAGCCTACCGACGAACCTCACAGCGCATGACAATACTGCGGGAAATTGTGTAGCATGACCGGGGAAGTTTCCCTCTGCGGCATTAGTGGGTTGGGCGGGCGGCGGGCGCGGAGGGCGGGCGCGCCTGCAGTGGGCCGCCACTTGAGGCGCAGGGAGCTGCTCACTCATGCACCTCACGCTTCTTTTGATCCATATCTCATTGCATTCATCGAGCAATTATAGATCAATCGGCGAACGAAACACGCCGCCATATTGATAACTAACACATCGCGTTTTATGATAATAGATTATGTTTAACGGCCATTGTCTAAGTGGCGTTACTCAACTCGCTACTCGCTCAGCACACGGACCTGGATATCTTCCATGATCGCCCTTCTAAAATTAGCTGTTGCATTTTAAAATTTTTAAATAGTACATAAGTTTATTGTTTATTTAAATTTTATTTTTTCTTCGTGTATAATTATATAATAAGTAACTGCAAATGTAAATATTTAAAATGTAAGTGTTTTGGCTCAGGGCTGTTAACTTATGTTTTTATTGAAATAAATAAATAAATAAATAAATAAATAAATGGCATCTCCTACCGGACCACGAGATGCTTAATTATGAACCATTCGTCTCTACCTTTGTATTTCGTGGGCTCCCTACGTACCCCAGTAGGCAAGGTACCCACGAATAAATCTCGATAAGCGTTTATAATCAATGGAATTTAAAAAGCCATCAAAAAGTATTGATATAAAAAAATATTTGCGCCTAATGGGGACCTAAGGAATCACCGACCGTTCCCGCCCTCCAATCCAGCCATTAAGCGTTCGAGGTAGATAACCATAGTACTTATATACAAAAACTAAGCTTTGTGATATTCGCAAATCGCCGAGCAGAGGCGAGTGCACCTATGAGCAAGTGCCGGCACCTCATCTCCTCAGCCCGAGGTACACACGTGTCGGGGTTAGAGCCGAGCCTATCTCCGTGTGGATAGTAGGGCGCAGTACGCAGTGGGCACACGTTGGCACCGTGCGGGCGAATATTAGTTATGGCAAAATGTATAGGTGCGGGGCCGCCTGCAGATCGCGCGATAGGCCCCAGCTGCGGCCATTGTATGCTAATGGTCGGCAGCGCCACGAGCCACGAGCCGACACCAGCGACAAGCGTATCACTCCCGTGTACCTACTTTTTGCCGTCGCCCTCCGCGCCCGCGCCGCCGCGTCACGTCTACATCTGCATTGTTCTACTTAATTGCTGCTCGAGCCAGGGCATGGCCCGCTGCTGGCCGCCGGCGGCAGACCTTGCCATACGCTGTATTCGGGGATCCCCATCGAGGCTCACTAGTCCCCGTAGCATGCTATCGCTTCCAAGTTTTACCTACCGACACCGAACATCGAGATGAAAAATGTTGATACGTTGGTAATATATAGTGAGTATGGTAAATGACATCAATTATACGGTAATTAGCATTTAAACTGGCCGTACGAGTGACTTGTGCCAAGTTAACGTGCAATATACATTTATCGTGGAATCTAGCCGTTGCCTGCGAGCGCAGGTACCCGTCTAGGTCAAGTATGCGTGCGCGTACCTAAGCGTATAGGTACCACCTGGGCGGACACACGTACTCGCGGGTACGTTTACCAGGCGACCTCACCGAACGGTGCCCTAACCTAACCGTACCTACTCTCGGCCATATCAGAAACGTTGTGCTGTTATGGGTCATTTTAAGAATGATTGTGAAATGAGTTCAATATAGGAACCCGTCCTAACAAATGTGTGAGACCGGCAGGTAGGTGTATGGAGCAGCTGTATGAGCAGGCCGGCCTTGCTGCGGCGGCCACGTGACCGCGTGTCCATGTTCGGCGTCCGTCCGCATGCCGCCCGCGCCGTCGTGCTGTCACAGCGCCGCCACTGATAGCGTATCAATCAACGAGCGCAAGACATACTGCACTAATGGCGTATTTATGGACAGCTCTTTCGCAGTAAGTATGCGCCGACGCTCAGTACCAGCGGGCTCGGGGAGACTTGCTGCCGAATAATTACAGACGGGATATAAATAATTGACTACGGGAACGTAAATAAATTACCTAAGTGTTTCCAAACGGGAACTTTATCTAGCTAGTGTTTTTTTGTACCGCGCCGTTAGACATTACGTCCTGAGTACTTACTACGTAGTGCACCACGTACATACCAAACACCGCATACATACTTATTGTGTTTATCACCTCTTATGTAGTATATTTTTTATTTTTATTTTACTATATTTAGGAACACAAACAGTCTCACATACAAAAAAGAAGAACATAAATTAAAAATAAAGTTAATACATAGACAAACAGTGTCCACAGATAACATAATTCCTGTGGAGCGTGTGGTCGAAAGAGCAGTAAACAGAAGAAGAAGAACAGTTAGTGTTAAACAATATTTCTAAATTATGCAAGATGTATATTTCATGATGCTGGCAATGATATAAGGATATGATATTTAAATTGACCCAAACTGGTTCTGTCAAACATGTCCAGGTCACTGTTGAAGTGCACATTATGAGCACAGCAAGCAAGCAAACAACAAGCAAGCATATATTGATAGTCGTAGACATTGGATCTATACTTGTGCTCAGCGGTCGGCTACTCGTTCAATTTATAGCCTCCAAGGCCTTTGAGGTTTCTCTCAGATAATTATTCAAAGAAATTGACATATTGACCGTACCATATCAATATTTAATACAAAATGTGTTATATGTTAGAAAGAACATTGTAAAATAAGAAAAATACCGACTTGCAAGTATTAAGTATTAGTAAGTATATGCTTATGCTAACTTACTTATGCTTATCTTTATAATGTACCTACGTGTATACTCACTATCGTGAACCACGTAAGTACATAATAAAGATAAACTCCATGTTCCTACAGCCAGATAACACAAAACTGGCAACTCATTTGTCGGGCAAGGTATACGCTTTTTTAATAAGCTACCTCAGAAAATAATTTGATTACCTTTTGTAGAGCTTATTATACAACATCAGATTATTTGAATGATGGCCATGTATGGCAATGAATTGCTCCTCTTGTACAGAGGTTATGGCACAGACACAAATTCTAACAATAATTGTTTCAGGTGCTATTCGCGCTGATAAACTTATATCTGCAATGTACATACAGAGAGCGATCCGTAATATTTTTAATTATATGTATTATTTCTCATAGTCGACTCTTGTTAATTCGAATTTCGAGGGGCTCCTAAAATATTACGAATTATCGAGTGTTTGAAATATCAAGTGGTTAGAAATTTGTGAGAGAAAATAAATAAAACTTCGAATCATTAAGTGCTAATCAATGATTATTTATTAAGTGTTATTCTATAACAATGACAGAGATAGGGACATTCGTGTGTATACATGTATTCATAATGTGAATGAATCCTTCGTGTCGTGTGAGGGTAACGTTAACGTAGGAGAAAAACTCTTACAGCAAGCTCAGCGCATTGCTATCACTGCAATCACTGTTCATTAGTTTGCACGAGTCTTAATTGCAGTAGCGATTATGTGACATTATGCCTGTTATCACATTTGTTTATAAGCCTCTAAGGTGGCTACCAAGCGAACATATGGTTCGCCTAGTACAGGCTACTGTTGACGCAACGTTTAATTGACATGAATAGCCGTTATCTCGCGGATGGAATAATTTAACGGTAATATGGCCCGCCTATATGTAGTCACTGCCTGGACACACGAGAGGCCCGTAGAAAAACTAATCGGACGGCATGAGCGGCTGGCCTGCGAAAGCATCATTCAAGCGATACACTCCTAATGCATTAACATTGCCATTGATCCCTCGGTGGCGGAACATTGCACCTACCGTGCTTACTCTTGTACAAACCATGGATGTACTGAAATGTATAACACAAATATGCTAATGAGGGTTTCAGTACTTCAGTACACACGCGGTTTTGATTTGATAGAAAAAAATCTTTGGGCACTCTACTTACTTACGTCTGAGATCGAGTTCAAAGATGAACAGTGTAGAGATAATAGTCCAAGCGTGTGCGGCAGCAACATTGGCAACTGTGTATGTATGTGTTCAGCGCTATAAGAGCCTTGTTACATCTCTGCCTCAGCTAAGGAAACGGGCGAGCAAATATATATACCCCAACTTTGTTCACGTCATTCGATATATTATAACTGTCAACGCAGTCCGGAAGAGACCTGCGAAAGATCCAGAATATTGTCAGACAACTGGACAGTGGCGAGTTGATTTAAAAACAATAGAGTTCCGGTTCCGGCGCACGCAGACCATGCGGCGACGCACCAGCTGACTGATGACGTCACAACTGCCCCCGCATGCCGCGACCAAGTGGACCGACAAGAATTTATCGAACGTTTACTAATATACATAATTATGCCCAGCGATACACCGTGTGGTGGCTGCCTACTGCCACCGGTAGGTAGTGGCTGCCTACTGCCACCCGTAGGGAGAATACGCGTTCTCATTTTACCAATCTACTTATTCATTTCAAATTGTAGTGTTGTCCAATTGGAATGGAATAGGTAGGTGCATGTGTGTGTACACACACACACACGGTACATAGTACGAGAGTCGTATAGTCAGGAGGCAGGTAATAACGAACAAACAAGTGGGTACCTTCACAGTACGGCGAACTGTTGAAAGTTCGCTAATGGAGCTCGAGATGAACTTGAGTGCGATGCAAGTTAAGCTCGTGTTAATAACGCGAGCGCGTGCTCCGGACTCACTACTCACGTTTTTAATATGCGTGCGAGGGGAGGCTCGCATCGCTACTTTAACTTTTCAATAAACGTGCAACTGCCACATTAATCACCCGACAGCAATACTCCGCGCCCCGCCACATTACACTCGTACCTATGCAACTGATCGGGGACCCCACATACACCTGACGGGCCGTGGTGGCCGACAGGTTCCAGTACTCGCCTGCAACACAGAGATTGCAAGTTCGCATCCCGATTATACCAATGAGTTTTTCTGAACTTAAACTACATTGATTAGTCATACCATAGCTTTACGGTGAAGGAAAACATCGAGAGAAAAGGTACATATGTTTGAGAAGTACATCAGACGTATGCATAGTCGGGCTTAAGAGCGGCGATGGATCGCCATATGTCACGTTGGCATCTAAAATCTCCGGAGGAAGGTGTGTGTGTATGTGGGTATTGCATACAAGGAGAAGACCTTCTCCTTCGGGGACCCTTGTGGGGAGGCGTGAGGATACGAACCCCCTACCGAGGGCAGCTCCCAGCCCACCTTGACACTTCTATTTCGGTGTGCTTACGTGCGGCACTAAGTGACACTTGCCAAAGGTTAGATGCCGTCGCTGCGGGGCGTACATACGCGTCCGTACGCCGGCCCTGGCTGGCCACTGCACCAATGATACACTAATGATGTACCTATGGGTTATATGGGTATAGGTAGGTATACCTACTGCATACTGGGTTGGCTTACTACATGATATTGTGTCGATGCAAAATTGTATTATTGGTAGAGGACGCGATGTACCTTTTATAGTTAGTATCGTTTCGATGTATCTATGTTGTTCTGTTTATAACTAAACTAGCGACCCGCCCCGGCTTCGCACGGGTGCTATACTAATACTAAATATACCTACTACAGAATGTCCTCATAAACAACGCTTACAGCATTTTTGTTATTACACAATACGATATTGTTCAGTTAGAGGTTACTCTTATAAAGTGCTCTAAGGGAAGCGCGCTCGTCTGGGTCGGTATCGCCGCACCGCTATGTCCCTGCATTTTAAATCTGTAATATCTTCGGAAATATTAATTTAAATAACATGCTGTAAAGGGCCATATTGATCTTTATTAAATGGACAATACGTTTAAGGATATTTATTTTCATTGGATAATGCTGTATTGCTTAAAATCACTTCGTAAATAAGCAATTTTTTTCCAGTAAAATGTTAAGGAAAAAAAATGGTTATTGTGGGTCCTTAAGAGATTGACATATACCATTGGGGACATTTTTGTTGGCCTTTTTATGGTGTACAATACTGTAGTACATTACTTTGATTTATCTCGTGGGGTTCAGCCAGCGTTTGCAATGTAAGCTTAAAAAAATGTGTTTATTTACCACATTACATTAGAAAAGCCGTGGTGGCCGAGTTGTTCGAGTAGTTTCCTGCGACACAAAGATCGCAAGATCGAATCCCGACTGTACCAATAAGTTTTTCTGAACTTACGTACGTCTGACTGAACAGGTCTGAAGGAAAACATCGGGAGGAAACCTGCATACGTCTGAGATGAAATTCAAAGGCGTATGTATAGTCGTGCTTGAGTAGCGGCGATGGACTCGCCATCTGCCACGTTGGCACCTAATATACCTCTGGCGGGAAGTGGGTGTGGGGTATTACCTATACACCCCTGCCTACCCCTTCGGGAACCTTGTGGGAAGGCGTGAGGATATATTATTTTTATTATATATTACATTAGAAAACTTTAATTTTATCAGCGTTTCTCTAAAATATTATGCACGTATTATACATATAAACCTTCCTCTTGAATCACGGTATCTATTAAAAAAATTGTGGCATCACGGGACGCCTGACAGATGTGAAAAATCGCAATTATATTGTACAAGTAATATGCATACAGGAACAGATTACGACAGGAAGAAGAAGAAGAGGAACAGATTATGACTCAATGTAAAAATAAAATATAACGATATTTTCCCAGAACATGATAACAGTTTATTAAATAATTTATTTTCATAACATACAAAAAATTATTTCAAATTGTGACAACTCAATTAGTTCAATGACTGATTAAAATAATTGAGTTGTTTAGAATAGCTTCGGTAGTACATAGTTATATTAATATAGCGTGCTGCGTGGCGACGCGTCGCCATGACATGCGTCGCCACGCCACCAATCGTGGCGGTCGGGTGGCGGATGGTCGGGTGGCGGATGGTCGGGTGGCGGATGGTCGGGTGGCGGATGGTCGGGTGGCGAGGGCAAATAAAGAGGCAGCAATCAGGGCGCGCATTAGCATACAATGCGCGCGGCGGCGAGAGGCTGCCCTAATTGTGCCATTGAGGCGGCGAGGCGAGGCAGAGGCAGAGGCTCTCCGCTTAATGCCTTGTAAATTAGATCGACCTCGGCAACTATGTGAGAAATTACACGCTGAATACTCGGTTAATTAATTTCATTTCATTTCATATTCGCTAATAAAACTATGATAATACGGTTTTAATGGCAAGATTGTAAATTGTTGGCATAAGCCGTTAATTACTTCATTAAATTAATTAACAGCTAGTCCACGGTCTGTCACTTGGCCGTCGTTCCACCTGTTATATTTTTGGGCTTACATCACGATTTCACATGATATTTACTTCATCAGTGGCTATAGGAAGCTATGGACCATAATTAGACAGGTAGGTATAGGTAGGTACCTTTCTACTGGGAGCGTTGTTTCCAATCGTCATAAAGTATGCCCGCATCTAGGTCATATACCTACGAGTATGACAGCTGTCATCGACACACTTGCACAGTACTGTTTGGATGGAGGTATTGAAAATATCCCGCAAATATAACTGAACGCGCTTATTGAACCTGTTAATGTTAGTAATGTTATATCGAAGATACAACGCTGCCTCAAGAGTAATTTAGTTAGTACTGGTCGCGTATAGGGTAGGTACCTCAGGCTTGCTAGGAATGGCTGGGTGGCTGCGGGCAGGCTGCGCGCGCGCCGGACACGCCCCGCCCCCGCCCGCCCACTGGTGGGCAACACTGTGCTGGGGTACGTGCTGAGTCTTATTTGAACTTGAACCGAGTGAGACAGCGGCATAGCTATTGTCGTTCGCGCACATTGTCCCGACCCGTTGGCACATTACGAGCTGTTACATAGATATCACTAATAAACAAAATGTACAAAAGAAAACTGTAATAAAACTATATATTAACTTTATGTGTTGTATCTGACTCACATTGGTATAGGTACAGCGATATAGTGGCGAAAAGTTTTAATAAAAAAAACAACCCTGTGCATTTATGAATGATTTTTTTTGTTAGTGAACCAGCATTAAACTTCAGCCTATGTAGGTAGGTAATAGTGGCAGTATTAATAACGTGTTGTAATTCTGACTGTTAGGCACATATACGTTGATATCGTGAATTTAATAAATACATGATCTTATTCAAATAAATATAGGTAATGTTGTACCTGATGACCCATTATAAAGCCAAACTAGCTCCCACACGATCTGGTCCATGGTAAATGACCACCGCAGGCAAAATGTCCCTTTTGTGAGAGGTCTTATTATAGAGCCTGCTTAGACTAAGACGACCAAGGGACCAGGGGCAAATCAGCTCCTTGAAAACTACCATAAATATAGTGGCATATGGTTAGCATATGCCACTGTTCGTAAGTTGAGTACTTTCGGAAAGGACTGGTTCAAGAGCACCAACCGGTCGATGTCTCAATAACGCGCCTATTATACCTACAAAAACTAGTGTCATTTGTGGCCAACGGAGCGTAATGAGTGGCTCTGGAGTAAGGTGCCAGGGAATAGGTTTATATGATTGCAAAGGGAAGGAGAGCTGGCGGCAGGTGCGCGCCGCCCTCGCTCGGTGCTGGCTCACACATAAGCTGCAGAGAGGCGCAGTAGCTCACTCAGTAGCTGGACACTGACCAGGCATTAATGCTAATGTAGAGAGTCATTCACGCAGCTTACCTGATGCAGAAGGTATCACTGGGAATCATGCGTACGCCAATGAAATCTTTTAGCTTTTGCTTCGCTTTTTATATTCACAAGAGTGGCCAACAGGCATACAGCCCACCTGATGAGAAGCGGTTACCGTAGCCTATTTACGCTCACGATACCTAAGTATCACTCGCGCGTTGCCATTCTGTGCTCGGAGCGTTATACTGTATTGGCAGCGTAATGTGACTAATAAACCCTGTGCTGCCAACACAATGTAACAATCCTCCCCCCTCCCCAAGGAGCTCATTATCGGAAACCTTATTCACCGCGAAGGAACACAACAGATTGGCACCCAAGTGCTCCTCAGACTCAGACAAAAATATGTAATTTTCTGCGCTTAATACGCAAATGGTTTATGGTTTAAGACATTTATTTCTCAAAAGAATTCAATTCTCTTAAATTGAGAAATACAGGTTTACTTATAACTAAACGAAACGAAAGATGGGTAGAATGAAAGGTAGTAGGGTAGTCTTGATATTCAAATCAAATGTTGGCTAAACCTTCCGAAATAGATCAAATTATTGTCCTACGGAATTGTATATCTTAAAAAGATCGTAAAAATAGTGCGCGATGGTATATGTATAACTCTAAAGGATAACCCACAGTAACCATTTATATATTTTACATATTATTAGTATCGACATTGCACCGGTACGAAGCCGGGGCGGGTTGCTAGTATACCTATATATAAAGCGAAGTATTTCGCCATGGACGCAATTATGATGCGGGTTTCGCCGACAAAGAGATATTTTTATCTAGGAACATGTACTACACTATAGGCTATAATGTAGGTATTATAATTCAGATGTTGTGTCCTCAACAAGTGCACGGCTAACGTACATTTCTAGTTCTTCAACAAGCCTACAGTAAGCTCCGCGATGGCATATCTCTATTCCCTATCTATGGCTGACCCCCAGTAGCCATTCTTATCTCTCATCTTACTCATTTACCTTTTCATCTTCCTGAATGCCCAGAGTGATATCAGTCAAGTCCAGCTTCCCTGCAATGTCAGCCATATGTGTGTACGAGGACAATATCTGATATGTCTGCAACTTGGCACCAACCATCGCTGGCATGTGTTTATTTATTTATTTAGTGTTAATTAATATGGGTGTGTGGGTATTACCTATACACCTCTGCCTACCCCTTCGGGGACCCTTGTGGGAAGGCGTGAGGATATATTATTATTATTAGTGTTAATTGTGTTTGTGTTTTAAACGATTACGTCATTTGTGACGTTGGTTCCAGCTACCTAGATCAAATAGATCGGACACTCAAAGATAGAAACGTTAAGTGGAACTGAAACCGGCATTTTATTTATTTAATTTTATTTGAATACACATTAGAGCGGCCAGTAGCCAATTGCTCTAAGTGCAGTAAACAATATATACAGTACACAATAAGTAGACTATATACACAGTATACACAGCATATACACAACACAGAAGAAAATATAAAAAACAACATTCATACATTCGCTCCCCAATACTCCAGACATGCCGATGTAATAGTCTGCCATCCATCCGCAAACAAATCGCAATCAGAGTTGGACTCGAGATCATTGAACGCAGAGAGAGAACCCGATATGGAAAAGAGCCTGTGTTTCCTGGCGTGTGTGTAGTTGTTGGGCGCGTGGGCATGTATGAAGACACTGATGAATGTGGACGAAGCGAAAGAGGTCTCCGAGTTAAAAAGAACTGGCGCTCTGTTCTCTCTGCCTCGTGAGGGACTTGGCATTATGATATGTATGGATGTGTGTATGTAGATAGATAGAGTAGTACAATAACTATGATCATTAAATTTAGATCATAATTGTTAAAGGTAAAAAAAAATGGCGAACGTAAAATTGCTAGCCGCCAAAGCAAAGCAGCCGTCGAGAGCCTCGCTCGCCTTATGTACGGTTCACTCATTCGTAAGAGATCAGGGATGACTACTCACCTTCAAACCTGTGTAAAACATCATACTTACTTATCTTGGAAATGTACCCGTGCGTAGCCGGGGCAGCTTGCTAGTATAAATAAGGACGTATACATCAGACGCCTGCCGCGGCCGCCTCCGCGGGGCGCAGGCACCTACCTGTGTCTACGCTAACACAATACCACAGTTAACATATATTTAGCTAATATGGATACCTACTGTGCTAATACATTGTAATATTAATTTATGTAGGCACGTATGTGGGTACGTGCAGGGCCTTATTGGCTGGGCAGGGCTGGCCCTCATTACTACAACTTGCTATAATTATCGCTAGATAACTATTATGACAACTACCGTGTGACATACTTGCATACCTATATTTGCGTACATATGTATATATATATATATATATATATATATATATATATATATACACCTATATATATATATATATATATATATATATATAGGTGTAGGTATGTGTATGTTGTATGTGTGTGCTACCTCACTAATTGCCCGCCGCAGATCATAGCGGTTAGCGCGACTAACGAGCCGGCGAATACTTCTGGTGTGAACCTGGCAGTTCTCGTGGGAATAGCCGCTCGTTTGCTCCACGCCAACGACAACCATGTTGTATGTATACCCAGCTATTGCACTAGCGCCACGCCAACACCTAAGGCATTTTAATTGCTCAAATAAATTGACTTGACAGATGAATACCATATTCCTACCAATATTATAGGCAAATGGTACAGTTTGTGAGGACGTTTGTTCCTCTTTAACGCAAACACTACTGAATGGAATTGGATGAAATTAAGCATAGAGATAGCTGGATTAACACACATACATGAACATTTTGGGGGCCACTGCTAGCGGTATATCCATACAGCGAGCTTGCTCCGCAACAAATGGGTGTGCTGGCAGCAGAACTGTTTTAATCGGTGTCGGTGTAAGCCATGAAGCTCCGTGCAGTTGTCCCTGTCGCTGCCTTAACTAACATCCATATAAAGATCCGCAGCGCGCCAGTACGCTTTGGCTTGTCATCGCTTGCTCACAATATTTACATACATAGGGGCGTATTAGTAGAACCTTCGCCATTTACGTAGGTTCTAACATGATTCTAGCAAGACCAACAAATCAACCTACAACCTTATTTTAATAAGCGCCCATTTAGGCCTATGTGATATAAAATATTTTGATTTGGATGTTCCATTGTTGCTAATTCAATATTGGAGCTCCAGGCTTAAGCAAGTGGCCACAGGCTGCAGGCATTCAGCCGATAGTGTAGATAGAGGACGCCTCTCAGGCTGCAACGCGGTACTCGGCAGTGAGTAAGTAGGTATGGTGATAGCGAGTGTCGCGGTGCGCTATAAATCACAGCAAGGAGCTCTGTCGGCGCCTCGCTACCTATGTACGTATGCACGTATGCTACGTTAAACGAGCTATTTATGTCCCCGGCCGGCGACGGGTTTGATTGATGGCGCATTTCGGAATTATCTACATACATTACTGCCGTCAACGGGTACTCGCAGCGCGTACAATTATGAATATAATGCGGACAATTTGTAACGTGCGCTTCGGTGAGGCTCCAGCGCGCATCGCGCTCGTTAATTTTTAAGGTACGCCAAGGCACAGGAATTCGCTCCTAATTCGGGCTCGTATATATGGTATAATATAAGGTCTAATAAATATAAATTAATTGGAATTACGACGACCATAGATTGTAGAAATGTATACAGTCGAGGAATGTTTAGGTAAAAATATTGTTGCCGTGGTAATTGAATGTGTGTAAGATGCATATTCATGTAGTGTTTGTATAGTGCACTGGCCCGGCGGCTGAGCGAGTACGCTATTCAAATAGATCACCTTGCGCACGCGAATGCGACATGCAGCCACATTGCATACCGAGGTGAATGCCGAAGTAACGCTATTGTACTCGAGAGAGCACCACCAAGCCAACGATATAGGCGCACCGTCTCATCAATAGATGGTAGGCGAAGATGAAACGCTGCGGAGATCACAATATGAGCCATGGAGGGCGCGGGCCGCGCTGAGGTATTTCCGATTTCCAAGAATTAGATACACGGCCCGCAGCCCTGCGCCGCTCAATAGAGGCTTTATTCATTTTAATGAAGTTTTTTTCCTTAAACTCACATTCGTTTGAAAGTAGCTACCTAATAAATTTCTATTGTCACTAGCAATTCCACATGGGAAATTATACGATTTATTTTGTTTTTATTTATATAATATATCCTCACGCCTTCCCACAAGGGTCCAGGAAGGGGTAGGCAGAGGTGTATAGGTAATACCCGCTTTCGGCCAGAGGTATATTAGGTGCCAACGTGACAGATGGCGAGTCCATCGCCGTTACTCAAGCATGACTATACATACCTACGTCTTTGAATGTCTTCTCAGACGTATGCAGGTTTCCTCTCGATGTTTTCCTTCACCGTAAAGCTCGTGGTGTGTTTTTATTTATTTAATTATTTATCCACAATCATATGAACATCCTTACAGTCTATAACCAATACGACGTTAAAAGAAAAAAATAAAAAGAATATTAAAGATACTGAAAATACAGATTAACATAACATCACAAACAACTTACATAAAATCAATGTGATTGTTTATAATGTCTAACCGTTTCTGCGAGTTTTGGCTCTGGTGATATAGGTTCAGGTACATATATCAATATCGTTAGACATGGTGTTTGTCAAATTAATGGCTCTCGATAGGGGAGCGTATTATGAACCTAGGTTAGGTAGGGACTTCTAGATGAATATAGGTACCTACAGCAAGTAGGTCTAAGCTTGCACATGTAGGGAGACATACCTACGATAAGGCTTGACTACTACAGAAATGTTTGTAAGAACTGAGCAATTCAGCAAGTTGTATAACTAGCAATAAGCTGTGGGTATTAGGTAGCTGGGTAGATACAGGTACCTTCTACGCCGAGGTCACAGCTACAAAGCTGCTGGGCATAATATGCCGATCGCATGTTGTTAGTTAGGTGGAGCGATATATCTATTGATTACTCACAACGGTGAACTACACACACATGTTGATCATAGATCTCGGCATTACTCGCGTTCGGTATGTCATCGGAGCATGCGCACATTGGAGCCAAACGTATCTCATCGTCCACATAGACGAGGCCGGACTCTATACTCTAGCGGGCGCTAGGGCTGGGAAGGAGGGGACGCTCACATATATTACAAGCTGAAGATCATTATCAAAGCATGACTTAGTAGTGACGTGGGGAACCACGTGGTGGCTCCCCAATGCTACCTGCGCGGCGCGTTCTTGTCTTGCAGGGAAAAGCAACAAATTAAAAAAGCCATAGTTATTACATTTTTATAGTGTTGCGTCCCTATTTAAATTGAAAATGATGTACAGTTTTTATAAATTTCATCTTGAGCTGCTGCGTCGGTATCTACGCTATTCTACCGTTTCGATTTGATCGAGTAATGTTTATTGACTTAAGTTTGGTGCTACCTGGTTAAAATAAATATTTTCTTTCTTTCCTTTCAAAAGACACGTGAGGACAGTGTCCCCCATGGCGTAGATAGACACGTAGGTACATCAGGGGGTATCCCTGGTTATAAAATAAGTATTAATGGCCTTCAAATACAAGAACAGGTAGATAGATAATTGGCCGCTTCCCATGGGCTCAGCTTAGAATTCGCTTGTCACGTCGCCCTCGCTTATCTGCAGGATAATTAATGATGTGAGTGAGTGCGGCAGCCTGCAGCGGGGCAGCCTGCAGCCTGCAGCCGGGCAGGTAGCCGCTGCCGGCGAGGCCCTGCTCGGACTAATTACATCGGCCTTATGAATGGCGTGCGAGCGCGCGCCCACCCACCGAGGGCACTAGATTCCACACCGCCACGTTTTTTACACCCTAATTAAGCTAATTTATCGAGACAATAAGAGAAATTATCGGTAGCGGCCCGCTGGTAGTAGCCGCTTCACAAACGGTATTAAATTGTCGAATTTAAGAGCGCTACTGGCCTACACCGCCCCCGGCCGACTTTGATGCACCAATAAATATACAAAAGACCCATCAGATAACAGGTGAATGGAGCCGACGCGGCTCGCCGCTCGCGCACTAATGAAACTTGCCGAGGAATGCCTGCGACAAAGGCTCCCATGCTAATAATACGAGCGTCTAGAATGTGCGCCCGATAAGAGAGGTGCCAATCTCGCAGGTGGGTACATTAAATGCCCGTTTTATGGGCCCGTGATACACTTCTAAGACGGTGCCCGAAATGGGCATTTTATGTGCATCGAGTGGGCACTGGCCCGGCACCTACTCATCCCAGAGAGGCCTGCACCTACGAGGAGGTGACTAGTTACTTACACGAACTTCCGGAATTCCTAGAGAGGCAGTAGATTGATCCCCGCCTTATACTTAATACCTTTATCCACACAGCCGGTGAGCGCGTTTAGAGATTTATGAACGTGGATGAAGTGAAAGAAATTCGAGTTCGCAAGTTGGAATCCCGACTGTACCAATGAGTTTTCTGAACTTAAGCACAGTGATTAGTCACACCACGAGCTTTACGGTGAAGGAAAACATCGAGAGAAAATCTGCATACGTCTGAGAAGACATTCAAAGGCGTACGTATAGTCAGTCGTGCTTGAGTAACGGCGATGGACTCGCCATCTGTCACGCACGTTGGCACCTAAAATATATCTCTGGAGTAAAGTGGGTGTATGGGTACTACCTATGCACCTCTGCCTACCCCTTCGGGGACCCTTGTGGGAAGGCGTGAGTGAATTGTCATTAACAATATCTAACACATCAAAATGCGTTAAGTAGGTATAAGTAATAATATAGAGAGCTAGGGCATAAGAGGTATCCCGTTCGAATTTGAAGCTGCTCGACTGGGACTGGACTTTAGCCAAATAACAATATACTTTTGTGTTGTGCAGGAACACGCGCTGGAGCGCGATGAGATGAATAAAGTTTCCAATAATGAGCTCCTTGGAGAGGGGGAGGGTTGTTACATTGTGTTGGCAGCAGATGGTTTGCCTACTCCCATTATGACGCCAACACAGTATTCCGAATAGAGAATGTCAACGCGCAAGTGTTACTTTGGTATCGTGAGCGTAAATGGGCTACGGTTAGCCCTTCTTCCCATCAGGTGGCTGGGCCGAATGCTTCTTTGCCACTCTTGTGGTATATGATTTTTCATATATATGCCGTATATATAATACCGGTTTTTACCGGTAACTTTGAAAAGAAAATGCATGTTACCATAACTTTTTAACATTTAAAGGTATATGGGTAAATAAAAAAGAAACTAACTAGTACATACATACATAAAACTTGTATTTTTTCGATACAAATGATTAATTTATCATTAGTTTTGATGCTACTTAAATAAGTTAACAATCGCCAAGCATGGCAATAGCAATTAATTGCAGAATAATTTAGGAGCATTAACATAGATAGATTTCTTAGAAAAAGAAAAAGAAAAAAAAACTGATTAAAAAAAATGGATGACGAAATTGAATGTTGTATAGGTACAGTTGTAACATTAAATATTATGTTCCTGGGATATTCTGAATATTTTTTTTCGTTTAAGTACCTACCTAAGCACTATGAGGGCTTTGGAGGGGAAAGAGAGGTACATGTCAGCTTATAATAAAATATCAACCAGGGGATGTTAGATAGCTAGTATTGCCGCCATCTATCGTATTCTAAGTACATTATCTTAAATGTTGTGAGTTGTAAGTTAATATTTGCTTCGTGCGTCGAATTTTGAACATCTTTCAGAGAAAGTCACGGTTTTTTGTTTTAATTATGTTATGTTAATATAACTTGTTTCACTAACATTTAAATGTGTTAGTGTTTTATTCGACAAATTATTCAAACGAAATGATTTCGAGATTAAGTAACTTACCTCAAGTAGATATAATAATATTTTATGTAATTTGTGTGAGTACCCTTTAAATTAAATTAGTTGTTGGATTAGGGTTGGTATAAAGGGACAGCTAGAACATCGGGCTCATTAATATAAGAAAGACACGCCATCTAAATAATTTAACTTCAAACCATAGTTTTTAAAACATACGATAGATGTCTCTAAGAGACATTCACGTTTCGTTTTATTTTTTAAACTTGTATTTTATAATATCATCGTTTTACAGGTATGAAATATAATTTATTTGAAAACCTTGTATTTTTTTCAAATAAATTATAATTTTATTATAAAAACAACACAAATGAAAAAGTTAGGTTGGAAGGAACGGAACGTAGCATTCTGTTCTCTCTGTTTATAACTCAGAACAATAACAAAGCTTTAGTTATTGTTCTGAGGTTTATAAGCTGTCACGGCTGAGGCAGTCAGTCTATACATTGTAATCTTTGGTCGCGTTCATAGACTACTTTTAATATACGAGAGTCAAGTTCATATACTACTATTAATATACTGTCACGTTGATACGTATTATGGATAATTAAGTAGGTGTACTCATTGTTGCTACGTGCTAGACTACTATTTCCTAATGTAACAATGCTATATGATGTTATTTATACATAACATAATCTGACAATGTAACAATAAGTTGAATAGAAAAAAGAAAGCGCAATAATTGGGATAGTGCTTCTTTTTCGACGTTTTATAAGTGCCCACCTGGGCCTATGTGAAATAAAAAGATTTTGATTTTGATTTTGATTTTGAGTGTTCCTGTTTAGTATAGTATTTATTTTCATTCTAGATTTTCATCATGGACAGAAACAACTGGAAATGATGGAGGGGAAGCCAATGCCCGACAGTGGGAGGTACCAAGCTAAACGTATTATTAATAATGTGACGATCTAAGTACTGGTATCCAAGTCGTGAATATATTCGAGTATCTGTGTCAATCCAAATTTAGTCTATGGACTTGCGGCTGCGCGTTTCTCTTCAGTTTCACTCTTCAGTCAGTCGATGAAATCACAATAATAGTAAACATTGACTATTAAATAAAAGATGTGCAAGTGGCGTTACAATGGCTGGCCTGAACGTTGCTGAGTGGACCCCTGACCAGGTGGCTGACTGGCTCGAGGGTGGGTACGCTTGTGTTGTCTTGGTGACTCATTGTTTTGGACTCACCCGGTCCTTTGCTACAACCCATAATATCCAACGAACTCTAGTAAATATTGTTACAAATGCCTTCTTTGCTGAATTTACTTGTATTTTTCCACATCATACACCAGTTCGATGGACACACTAGAGGAGCTGATAACCATTTAGCTTATGTTACACAACTTGATTGGAAATTGTTTGATATTAAGGCCCTAATCCCATAAACTGTGGTCAATGGCCAACTGTAAAAACATATGTAAATAAAATCCTAGCCACCTGTGAAAAAATGTTAAAAAAGCAAACCTGGGAGTTTGTTTCAATATTTTTCCTACTAGGTTTTTCCTTGGAAATGATGGTAACCTTAACTTCATAGATAGTATGTGACGTTAAATATGTTTTGCGTGTGTCTCTTACTTTGAATATATGGTTTTGGATTTGAGCCAAGCAAGTTTTGTTGTAATCTTAAGGAGCTGTACATGGTACACCCTGCATACGCATGCATATTGCAGGTCTGGGACCTACTGTAGCCAGCTATGTGCCGTTGCTGCATGCTCGTGGGCTGGACGGGACCAAGCTGCTCACCCTGCGATGCGATGATCTGGAGTACCTCGGCATGCACATCATTGGCCACCAAGAGCTGTTGCTGGAAGCTGTGGAGCAGTTGAGGAATTTCGTAAGCTGTTCTTTGATCTTTAAGGTTTTGATTACACATTTGATGTCGGTCGAGGGATTAATTATATATTCAGAATCAAAATCTTTTTATTTCACATAGGCCCAGGTGGGCACTTATAAAACGTCGAAAAAGAAGAAGCACGGTTCGGTTTTGGTCACTGGAGAAGAACCGGCAAGAAACTCCACGGTTACTCTTTTCAAATCATTAGGCATATACAATATCAAAATTTTTTCGTTACAGCAATAGTACCCAAGTATGGGGGAACAACGTAGGCCCGACAATAGGTCGTTGCTTACTATATAAAACAAGATAATTATAACAATGCTAGCAAGGTCTACAAAGCCTACAATGTTCTCACATTCACAAATTAGACAAATTAAACAAGTGACACAAATATTGTCATCAGTACTGTAACTAATTCTGGTCAAGATATGGAATAAATTAAAAGAAAGTAAAATATTAGATTATTATTGTAAAAAAACCTGAATTGAGAAAAGAAAAAGTTATATAAGATTCAGAATAGAATATTGTGCTACAAACCAACTAATATGATTTATATGACTATTCTACCAAATGCACAAAGCATATCGGTGATCAGAGAACAAATATTTGCATAAATATTAAAAATAATAAAGTAGCCCACTCTGTTCCAGTAGAACGAGTAGTCGTGCTGCTCACTTCAGATACATAACTGAGAAAAAGCTTAGCGTAGTTTCTTATGATGGAACATTTAGTAGTAAGCAAGTAAGCAGGAGTGGTATCGGCGTCGGGGTGCAGCAGTTCGAGGCGCGGCGCGAGTGCGTGCAGCAGCTGGCGGCGCGCGTGTCGGTGGCGGCGGGCTCGCTGGCGCGTGCGCTGCGGGCGGCGGCCGAGGCGCGACTGGAGACGCCGGCGCTGGCGCACGTGGCGCACGTGGCGCGCGCCGTCAAGCCGCTGGCGGGCTGGCGGCCGCGCGCGGCGGGCGAGCTGCGCGCGCGCCAGGCGCAGCTGCTGCGGCTGGCGCTGGAGGCCGCCACGAGCGCGCAGCGGGACCGCTTCGCCGAGGCGCCCGCGCGCGCCGTGGCCGCCGCCGCCGCCGCCGCCGCCGCGGCCGCCGACTACATCGTGCGCGACGTGGCCGACCCCGTGGTGCTGCAGCCGGCCGCGCTGGCCTGCGTCACGCTGCGCCAGGCGGGCAAGCCGCTGGGCTTCGACGTGGTGCCCTCCAGCTGCGGCCACCACCGGCTGGCCGACATCCGCTTCGGCTCGCCGGCGCACGCCTCGGGCGCCGTGCACGACGGCGACGAGATCGTGCAGGTACTCCTCCGCTCCTCCGCTCCTCCGCTCCTCCGCGCTGCTACCGATAATTTTCATTATGTTTCATTTTATTTGCACATTTTGTTTGATGATGCCGGAATATTCGTACTCGAATCGCAGATAAGTACATGTACGGTTTCGATCGTTACGAAGAGGACGGTGTATGCTGCGATTATTAATCCGGTCCCCGTGCGCGGCAGGTGGGCGCGCAGTGCGTGGTGGGCTGGAGCGGCGCCCGCGTGCTGCAGCAGTGCGCGCGCGGCGGGCCCGAGCTGCTGCTGCGGCTGCGCCGCCGCGGCGGGACCGCGCCCGCGCACACGCCGCAGCTGCTGGCCGCGCGCCGCCGCGCGCCGCGCCCGCTGCCCGACCTGCCGCTGCACAGGTGGCGTTATTAGGCGCCCGGGCCTCGCCTGGCCAATGCTGCACTAATGGTGACTAATGGGGACTAACGGGGACGGCCTCGCAGGTACATAAGCCAGGCCAGAGCGGAGAGCCCGTGCGGCGCCCCGGCCTGCGCCCCGGCCTGCGGCGCGGGCAGCGCGGCGGGGGGCGGGCCTGCGGGCGAGGCGCGCGCCCCGTCCCCGTCGTCGGACGACAGCGAGCCCCTGTCGCCGCCCGCCTCGCCCACGCACGCGCACCTCGACCACAACAGGTATGCTGGGGAATCGAGGATGGTGCGTTTCATCCGAGTGGGAGTGGGAGTCAGTGGGAGTCAGTGAAAGCCAGTAAAGCGCGCTGCGCCCGCAGGTTGTGCCCGGCGCGGCCGCAGGCGGAAGGCCGGCGGCGGCGCTCGGTGTGCGGCGGCAGCCCCGTGTCCACGCGCGTCTCGCACACCTACGACCAGGTGCGTGCTAGTGAGTGCACTGCGTGCGTGCCGTGTGCAGTGTGTGCACTGCGTGCGTGTCGTGTGCAGTGTGTGCACTGCGTGCGTGTCGTGTGCAGTGTGTGCACTGCGTGTGTGTCGTGTGCAGTGTGTGCACTGCGTGCGTGTCGTGTGCAGTGTGTGCACTGCGTGCGTGCCGTGTGCAGTGTGTGCACTGCGTGCGTGTCGTGTGCAGTTCTGGCGCGAGCTGCGTGAGCGCGAGTGGCGGCGCGCGGGCGGCGCTACCGGCGAGGGGGCGCGCGCCGGCCTGTACGCCCGGGACAAGGTAAGGCGAGCCCTGATGAGGGCGGGGAGGCGGGGAGGCGGGGAGGGCGGGGAGCGGGCAGTGCAGGCGTGTGGTGCGCAGGCGCAGTCGTGCGCGGGGCTGCCGCTGGCGCGCGGCGCGCGGCTGGACAAGGCGCAGTCCACGCCGGCCTACGAGCGCGCGCCCGCGCAGCCCATCCCCGAGTCGCCCAGCTCGCCCGCCGACAGGTACGTAGCAGGAGACGACATGACAATAGACCGTATGCGATGTAAGCGTGCAAAATATTACCACTACCATGTATTTATATATTAGAAATTTGAAAATTTATAAAGAAAAACCCAAACTTTTATACCAAATATGACGACATACCCATAAAGTACTCGTTGAGACGTAAAAATAAATTAATTAAACCTACATCGAGACTGACACTACGCACTAACAGCCCCTTCGTTATGTCAATTAATATATTTAATAAACTCCCTAATATAATAAGGAGTGAAAATAATTTTAATAAATATATAAAATTTGTTAAAGAATTATTGTTTGAAAAATGTTATTACACTATAGAAGAGTTTATGCAAGATAAGATTATATAATTGTTTCCTATAAAAAGTTTCTTAAGTTTCTATTTATATTAATATTTTTCTTTTTTAAGTTTCTATTAATATATATTTTTTTCGGTAAATAAATTTAAGTTATGTTTATATTATACCCTGATATTAGCGTGATATTATTGTAAGTGTAAGAGCAATAAAGAATTATGATGATGATAATGATCATTGTGTAGCACCGGTAGTTCGTATGTGCCCTAGTAGCCACCCTGTGAGCACCGCGCCGGTGGCAAGGCCGACCAGATCATTGTGTAGCACCGGTAGTTCGTATGTGCCCTAGTAGCCGCCCTGTGAGCACCGCGCCGGTGGCCTGCGGCGGCAAGGCCGACCAGATCATTGTGTAGCACCGGTAGTTCGTATGTGCCCTAGTAGCCACCCTGTGAGCACCGCGCCGGTGGCAAGGCCGACCAGATCATTGTGTAGCACCGGTAGTTCGTATGTGCCCTAGTAGCCACCCTGTGAGCACCGCGCCGGTGGCCTGCGGCGGCAAAGATTACGACCAGATCATTGTGTAGCACGGTGGTTCGTATGTGCCCTAGTAGCCACCTGTGAGCACCGCGCCGGTGGCTATAGCGGCCATAAAGGCCGACCAGATCATTGTGTAGCACCGGTAGTTCGTATGTGCCCTAAGTAGCCACCCTGTGAGCACCGCATGGTGGCAAGACCGATGAATCATTATTATTAGCACCGGTAGTTCGTATGTGCCCTAGTAGCCACCCTGTGAGCACCGCGCCGGTGGCAAGGCCGACCAGATCATTGTGTAGCACCGGTAGTTCGTATGTGCCCTAGTAGCCACCCTGTGAGCACCGCGCCGGTGGCAAGGCCGACCAGATCATTGCGTAGCACCGGTAGTTCGTATGTGCCCTAGTAGCCACCCTGTGAGCACCGCGCCGGTGGCCTGCGGCGGCAAGGCCGACCAGATCATTGTGTAGCACCGGTAGTTCGTATGTGCCCTAGTAGCCACCCTGTGAGCACCGCGCCGGTGGCCTGCCGCGGCAAGGCCGACCAGATCATTGTGTAGCACCGGTAGTTCGTATGTGCCCTAGTAGCCACCCTGTGAGCACCGCGCCGGTGGCAAGGCCGACCAGATCATTGTGTAGCACCGGTAGTTCGTATGTGCCCTAGTAGCCACCCTGTGAGCACCGCGCCGGTGGCAAGGCCGACCAGATCCTTGTGTAGCACCGGTAGTTCGTATGTGCCCTAGTAGCC
>JACCPG010005310.1:0-27563 GCA_016069955.1 Drepana arcuata
ACTCCGAACACAGAGTGGCAACACGCAAGTGATACTTCGGTATCGTGAGCGTAAATAGGCTACGGTAACCGTTTCCCATTAGGTGGGCCGTATGCTTGTTTGTTGTATATAAAAAAAAAAATTGCGGCATAGGCATATTAACACTCATCCAAACATTATCATCGTAATGTATGCCTTGCCAAAGCAGTGATTCTTATGGCGCTAATAACAGTGCATTTGCCTGAACTAAATTATACAGAAGGGTCGCATGCGCTCACGTCCCTCGATGGTCCGTTACTCCCGTACATATATAGTACACCTTACCGTCAATACGGTCCACGGTTACTACGCGTACGGTTGCTAATTACACGAAATATGCATTAGAGTTGCCCATTTGACAATTTGGTATTCGAAAAGTTAGCTTTCAGACGAGTTTTAACTACTTTGTCTGTTTTGTATTGTTAATGACATACTACTACTATACGTGATGAAAACATTTGCAGTGTCGTCACCACTTGCTTTATGGTGAAGGAAAATATTGTTTGAGTGTTCAATGTTAAAAGAAATCAGGGCTGGACTTTTGGCTACGTATGTAGATGTACTTCTGTTAAATGTCTGAATATATTTTCGCCGAAAAGCAGGCTATTTCTATCTGCTTTCGGGGACTCTAGTAGAAGCGTGAAGCTATATCGTAATGTAATCTCTTTTATCTTGCATATAAATGTAGACCATTTGAAAACATTGGCGTGGTAAGTAAGCGCGTTGCCCACAAATGTGATCTTTAACAGCTTTCCGTGCTTAATAGTTCCGTCTCTCTCGCTCGTGTGGGACAATTAAACTAGCAGTCACCATAATTTTGCGTTAACAGCTTGGGAAGTTAAAATGCTGAAATAAAAGCTCGGTGTCTGATAGGATTCCATTGCGCTTGCACACTTGGGAGCTCGTTAATGCCCCATTTGCGATAACTAGTGTGACGTCTTGTATATAAGGTATGTGTTTCGTATAACATCACTTCGACGTTCTATCGATCTTACAGTTCGTTGCATTATTGTTCATTTGTGTTTCCAAATTATTCTCAGAATCAAGTCTTTAGGATAAAAAAAGTATATTTTTTATATCGCTTGGGTGGCAAACAAGCATGCGGTCCGCCTGATGGTAAGCGGTTACCGCCGTCTATGGACGCTTGCAACACCAGGGCCATCACTCGCGCGTTGCCGACCTTGCAGGAATCTTTTCACACCCTTCTCCTACTCACCAGGGAAAACCTCAACGGTTATTCGATTATGTTGCTTCAAATGTGATATAGGTAAATATGGTATACGTGTGCAATACGATTCAGCCTTGATATTAATACAAATTTTTCATTAGAACTGTAGACAAATTTGTATTGTTTTGACGTAAGTAGCCTGTAGTAAGCGGTTTCCCTAGCCTATGAGCGCTAGCATTAATGGAGGCATCCACTTAATTTGAGTGGAGTAGCTGTGGAGGCACCCTGCCGTTTCCTATAGAGCTCAGGAAACCCTAATCACTTTAGGAACACAAAAGTAGCCATGAACAGTGTCATTCGGGCTTGTAAAGCCCGTCCGTGTAAAGTGGACGTACTACCATAGTCAATTAGTTCAAAACGGGAACGGGGAAATTTAAACGATGAAGCAATTTCAAAAAAAGTTGTACAAAGTTGTGAAAATAATTTGGCAATCAACTTACAATTTGTAACAAAAAATCAACGTGATTACAAAATGATTTAATTTTCAATATGTGTACTTATGAAGATACGATAGCACTTAATATAGAGGGTTACAAGTTAATTCCACTTAGATCCTTTAAGGGGTTGTGGTTTCAATCATTTCTGACTGTATTTACTATAAAACACCATAACTTAACCGTAATCAAGATGTGTATTAGATTTTTTTATTAAATTGCCAAATAATTTTCTATTGTACAACTTTTTTTGTAATTAATGCTTTTATTTTTACCTTTACTTCCTCTTAACTAGCAAAATCAGTCATAACTTTATTTCACTTTCAACTGAACATGTTGGTCCAAAGTGGTTTCGACGGAAAACTATTTCACTCTTAACCTTCTAACCTTACATGACCGAGTTGGATTTGGATTCGGTACCTTTTGTATGCACGCTATATACAGATATAAACTGTTATTTAAATACAAGACACGTGTTTCAGATCATTGTAACATTTCGGATAAAATAAGCCCCTCTAATTGTGAAAGTTATATATAATATATATCCTCACGCCTTCCCACAAGGGTCCCCGAAGGGGTAGGCAGAGGTGTATAGGTAATACCCACACACCCACTTTCCGCCAGAGGCATATTAGGTGCCAACCTGACAGATGGCGAGTTCATCGCCGTTACTCAAGCACGACTATACATACGCCTTTGAATTTCTTCTCAGATGTATGCAGGTTTCCTCTCGATGTTTTCCTTAACCGTAAAGCTTGTGGTGTGACTAATCACTGTACTTAAGTTCAGAAAAACTCATTGGTTCAGTCGGGATCCGAACTTGCGACCTTTGCGTCGCAGGCAACTGCTCGAACCACTCGGCCACCACGGCTCACTGTGTGAAAGTTTCAGACAGCTATCGCAACATTAAGTTTGATAAAAGACCATTTGACTTTCTCGGCAAGTTCGTAAAAGGTGTAATGGAAAATATTTGTTATCTTCACTTAAATTAAATAATCTAATTGAAACATTGTTTGTTTTAACGCATTTATATCTGGTACTGCCAGTCGGGTTTCAAACAATGTTTTGGCATTAGTCCTGTCCTCCAGGAAAGCATCACGCTGCGACTTTAAGGAGCCAAAGGAATTGTATAATAAAAATAACGTAACGTAATTTTATCACATCCTGGGGTGAAAACGGTGCTTCTTTCAATTGGACCCAATCTTTGTAATAAGACACTCCTAGCTATAATGCAAAAATAGTGGCTCGCTCACATTGAATTGATTATCGACGTTGGTAATACAGGGGCACGCTAACAACGAACGGTTCCTCTATTGTTCCCTCCCGTCGTCTCCTGGGAATGCATTATGTTAACAGAGTAGACTCCCCGCGGACCCGATACGGGAGCACTAGAAAATCTACCGGTGACTTGACGAAGGAATTGCTCTATTCTAATTTAATTCTAGTTTCATTGGGCTAGAATTGCTTTGGGACTTTTTCCATGTTCTGAGGTGACTTCCGGACTTCGACAATAGGTGTCATTGGTGTCTAGTGTCATCAAACCGAAGGAAAGTTCACGATAAATCAGACTCAATTTAGTTATTGTTAGGTTTATTTATTTATTAATGGGGCAAATACCAGTAAATCGACAAATGCGATAATGCTTCCAGATAATTCTGAGTAAAGTTGCCAATAATACTTTTTGGGTAATAAGATAAAGAATTTCTGTTTCCAAATATTTTCGTGTGATTTACGTGCTATCTCTTCAAAAAGTATATATTCCTGGAAGTCGATTGAACAAAAATTATCTGAAATCCTTTCACGAGTTATTAATATGTTTTATCCTACCTTCCGACATTAAGAGCCCTATCTTACTTGTAATCGGAGAGGATGTACGTCAAGTTGTGTTTACCTCCATTTTTTATTTATTTTGCTTCATCAGTTCACCGACCCGCTCAATCTGATCGCTAGACGAGCAGACGACTGGGACTTGCTTATAGCTAGTGCTGTTGTATAATTCATTAACAGGTATGACGTCCCGAATAGAAGTTAATTAAACCTTTGATTGCGTGTAAATTAAAAGGTTTCGCGACACAGGCGCGCCGCAATGACTAGCATTAATTATTCTCTTTTATCGTGTTCTGTCATTAAAACTTGACTGTGTTGTTGAGTTTTGTTTTATTTGTGTGATATCTTTACGAAGAGGGAAAACATCGTGTGGAAAACTGCATATGTTTGCTAAAGATAAAAGCTGTCGTGCTTGAGAATGGGAGACAGCGATGGAGTTGTCACCTGTCTCGTTAGCAATTAAATATATCTGCGGCGAACTGAAGGCGTGAAGATATGTGTACATAATTCATTATTCTTTTCGTGGTCCCAGCATTGCAACTATTAATAAGTAAAACGACCTATTCTATCTTGTCAGGGCCATATCCATATTATGTACCTCTCGATTTGTGCCCTCACTTTTAAACCCATGGACTATGATGTGTAATTATGTAATCTTTAAAGATTTTGTTCGAAAGTTTTATCAAATCATAAATAATATATATATATATAAATAATATATCCTCACGCCTTCCCACAAGGGTCCCCGAAGGGGTAGGCAGAGGTGTGTAGGTAATACCCATACACCCACTTTACACTGTACTTAAGTTCAGAAAAACTCATTGGTACAGTCGGGATTCGAACTTGCGATCTTTGTGTCGCAGGCAACTGCTCGAACCACTCGGCCACCACGGCTACTACGGCTTTATCAAATCATAGCCGGGAATGTTTCCAGAAGCGAGATTAAGACATGTTTATATTTGTAACGGTCTAATCAGGCTATTCGGGTCACGATATTGCGTGTGAAACGTTAATTTGTTCGCTCTGTTCGTAAGTCTGCTCGTTACTGCTTTTTACATAGATTATTTACTATCCAACCATCACCCATCAGTACTGAAAGTTGATTATCAGGCTTATTATAAGTCAATTGTTATCTTTTTAATCATTAACTCACGAAATGAGAGGCTTTTGCCCTGTAGTGCAACAAATTGGGCTGGTAAAATGATTATTTTTATACATATGTGATGATATGCCGAGTCACGGAGTAGGCAATTTTCTCTAGACTTACAGATCTATTTAGCTTCATCCACATTCACCAGTCTCTTCATACATGCTCACCGGTTTCGAGAACTCTTGACGTCCTTGTGTCTGGTCGATTTCTTCTAGGTAGTTGGATAGGTAAAACCGTCTTATATTATTAATAAAAGAGATAAAATCCCTTCTTTAATGCTATTTAAGTAGTATATCTAGTGTTAGCACAATTTCCTGCACACACAACCTGCTCCTGCAGTAAGCGTCTCGGCCACTCGGAAAGATGTTGCACACATAAATTCATTCTGCACCCGCTTTGAGTTGCGCGATGCGTCACTAGAATACATTTGTTTCCCTAACATGTCTACTTTTTAACTTAATGTTTTCGCATGATATTCCTGAACATTTCCGTTAAGATTGCAGTTAATCTGTTTGAAAGGAATACTTTGTATGGATGACATATCGCCTTTCGATATTAGCATTAAGATTTGGATACATATGCATACATATCATCACGCCGAGTCCCTCATGAGGTAGGCAGAGAGAGTAGAACACAAGTTCTCTCTAGACTTACATATCTCTTTAGTTCCATCCACATTCATAAGTGTCTTCATTAAGATTGTCGCCGTTTACGCTCGCTGAGTACGAAGATACTCATTTAGCCATGTCTGGTGTGTAACTGTGTCCAGACGGGTCATTGTTCTACCCAATGACTTAGTTCGCTTTTTGGTATTCGCTTCACGGGACAGGTGGCGTGCGTGACACCTGCTTCCGGCGGTGCGCGAACGCATATTGAGGATTCAGAATGCCAGTTGCGGTCACCTTATTAATGGTCACTGGCGTCTGGGCGTGCGCTGCGTAAACTATCATAGGCTCATAGGAGAATTGTTTGAAAATAATTCACTGGAATCTCTGGTCTTAGGGCCACAAAAAGCGGCTATATTGTCTTGTGTATTGATGATCAGTGCGGCGTACGCTTGCTATTGTGCTATTATCGACACCGGAACAATGGCTACCCAACGGATGCCGTTGTCATATCGACTGGCTAAATGATAATAATTGTAATTCTTAACGGTTCGCTATTTTGATCTGTATGTCAATTGTATTTTTAAATCTGTAACACGAACACATGGAATATTAATAACGTTAGCACACAATACAAGTACCTACACCGGTGAACTTGTCACTTCACCTCTAGATTTCGCATCACGGTGTACGGAATCTCGACGCTTTGAAACGTTATAGGAAGGCTTGAGTTGGGTACAGGGACGTTACCCTAATGACGAGGGTAGAGTAGCTCTTAAGGTTGGAAATTGCGTGTCATAGAATTTTTCCCAACCAAACCAGATAGCGCAAAATTGAGGGAAAATATGAGCCATTTTGTGACGTAGTATGTTGACGATCTTGCTTTCCCTAGGAGCAGTATCGCGAACAGCACCGCCAAAACGAATAGAATCTATCAAAAGTGAACTGTGATCGCCTTATAGGCGTTAAAGTGTTAGTGTATCTCGACATTAAGTGCTTCTTTACCAAATATTTATACCTTTGTAATCAATAAATATAAACAGCCTTAAATTATAAACGAAATTCACCTTAAAGGACCAAAATAAGATTTTGTAACCATTTTAGTAGATTACGGACGCCTTAATTTTGTACGGATACATAGTGTAAGTGTGTGCAGTGATTGAGTTTTACGCTTCATGTTTTTACTTGTAAAGTATGATATTGATGCGCGTGCGCAGCCGACGGTGATGTGAAGTTGGTTCTATTGACCGTTGGAGTAGTGCGGTGTTGAAGACATATCGAAATGGAGCGCTGCGATGGATTCCTCGTCTACCGCAAGCCGGTCTATAGGGTGTTCCAGTATTTGGAAACGTAAGTGTATTTTTTTTATAAGTATATTATCATTATCCACATCACAGGTTTCGTCAGTGTCAGTGGAAAGAATACAAACACTGAGCCCGATATGTACCATTTCTAATTAGTCATGAAACATGAGGGATAACATCGTGAGGAAAGCATAGTCGTGCTTGACGAAAAACGATAGACTTGCCACTGTCACCTTACCGGTTCCATCATTCTGTTAAAAAGCCAGATTGACAACGACTGAATATAATTTTTTGTAAATTAGACGAATATTCATCAAATTGTATAGTTATTTGCCATTCACTTATACCAATATGCCAATAAGTTTTACCAATATTGGTCGGTTTTTCATGTTGATAAAGTAAATGTTGAAAAACTACGTACATTCATACAATCACTCCCTCGGAGGGAGGAAGAGGCAGTAGAACACCGGCAGTTTTTCACAAATGATCGCCGGTTTCGAATACTCTTGACGTTCCCATCCCTGAGTGTTCGATCGATTTGATCTAGTTGGTTGGAACGTGTTCTTACTCTAGCTCTTCTTTCTACCATCGCTTTCGAATAATATATAATGAGGTGATGTGATATTCATTCAAATTGGAATTAATAATGACTGATAACGCTTGCAGTTACTATGGGTTGTAGATAGCAGAATCGAATATTTTTTTAAGTTTTATATTATGTCTACTACTAACTACTCATTTCAAATTACGATAAAGCTTGTTTTTAAATTTGTCATTCATGCAACTGTCTTGTCTTGAACTGTCGAACGTCAACTGTCTTGAAGCTTATCGTTCAAACAACATTTATTTGTCATTGTTATTATCCTGAACTCATATCCATTTCGTTAATGAATTTCGTACAGATACATTTCCGTTATTATGATTATGCTCAACTCCCTCTGCACTATTTAAGTACGGTTAGCAATCATAGGCAGTGAATATATGGAGATATACTTGCCAGACTTGTATTGTGGGCGGGTAGGTAAGTATACGTTGATCTACACTAATATTATAAGGAGGGAAAGTTTGTTCGAACGAGTACCAGGAACTACTAATCCGATTTGATAAAAAAAAATGCATTATGTAGCCTGTTTATTGAGGAAGGTTATATATATGTATATCCTCACGTCTTTCCACACGGGTCCCCGTAGCGGTAGGCAGAAGTGTATAGTTAGTACCCACACCCCCACTTTCCGCCAGAGATATATTTTAGGTGCTAACGGGACAGATGTCCATCGCCGTTACTCAAGCACGACTACAGATATCTACTGCCTTTCAATTTCTTCTCGTTCTGCTCGAACGTTTCTTCTCGGTTCCCTCTCGATGTTTTCCTTCACGCTAAGATTGTGGTGGGACTAATCACTGTACCTACTATATCTCATGTTATAGTGGGGATTCGAACTTGCACTCTTCGTTGAAGGCTTCCCGTAAAAACCCCACGAAAGAACAAAACAATTCTCCACTCCTTCACCATTGTCGTCAGTCTGCGTAATTCTCGTAAAAGATGCATGCTCTATACAAAAATGAATTCTTAAAGGAAGTTATTGATTCACTATTATATCGATTCAAGATATGCTATCTGATGTCCAGATTCAAACTGTTAGTATGAGCTGCACAGTTTCAACACTAATGAGACGCAGCAAGGAGGTTGGAAGATTTGTGTGTGCTTTTTTTAACCGCCCAAAGGGTGGGATGTTTTCATAACGTAGTTTTAAATATAGCGTCTGTAAAAGGGGAGCTAAGTGTTTTGAATGGTTTTCAGGAGTTTGTGTTTGACTATGCTTAAGAGCACGAAAGGCGTGAGGATATGTATACGTATTAATGATATATGATAAAAATATAATATTTATTATTATTATTATATTATTTATAATATATAATATAATGGCACCTAATATACCTCTGGCGGAAAGTGGGTGTGTGGGTATTACCTATACACCTCTGCCTACCCCTTCGGGGACCCTTGTGGGAAGGCGTGAGGATATATTATATAATATATTCTCACGACGTCCCCGAAGGGGTTAGGTATTAGGTGCCATTTATTAATGATAACTTCATTTTTTTTACTCTGTATAAATATAGCTTTGTCCTGGTATATTGTAGTATTTATGTTAAATGGTAGACAAGTCCACTTGATTAAAAGCATCAGAAAGTGCAGATAAATATGGAAAGGGTCGCATTGTCGCCGATCCCTCGCGCAAATACTTTTAAGCATTCAATTGGACCGCGTTCTCCAGTAATTTAGTTAATGGACTTTGAAACTGTCTCATTTGCGTTCAAGGTATTTTCTCGCCTTGTCTATTATTATACATATATTGCATCGCCTTGGCATAACAGTCTATGTGAATTTACCCGCGTGAATGAGGTAGGTAGAATAGAGCGCCAGTTCTCTCTAGAGTTACATACCTTTTGCTTCATCCACATTTATCCGTATATTCATACATGCTAAAAGGTTTGGATCGCCATTATGTTTGAACGATTTTTCGAGGTAGTTAGAACGTGGTCTTCCTCTTCCACACACATTCGTATAGTATACCTGTTTCGTTAATCTTTCACCGCTCATCCTTTCCAAATGTCCGAACAAACGTGTCATGCCTTCTTCACCCTTACAATCATATCATGGTTCATGTCAGTTGATTTTTTAATCTCTTCATTGTGGAATCCATCTAATATTGTTACGCCGCACTTTTTTTAACGGGAACGCATCTCAACTGTATTTAGGTATGGTATTTTCATCCTTCCACTGTCATACCAAAGATGCACTGCCATACAATAAGTAGCAAAGTTTATCTATTTTTTTCTTATTATTATATAATAAGGCTTCGTTTCTCAGTCTGCTAGCCAAAGACTTCGACTTAACCAGCTTGGTATTGGACCAGGGAGATGGATTTTGATGGAAGATACAGCTTTGTATCTGCCGCTTGTAGGTAGTTGTAATACAAGACCCGTCTAGTTCAAAAAGATTTTTAACAATATTCCCCGAAATAACAACCCTATTCCCAATGAATTCCCCTTTCCTACGCTTTTATTCTTTCATATCGGAGAATCGGGGTGCTAATGTCCCGGAGAATTTATGGAAAAACGTTATTCCTGGGGTTAAAACGCATTATCGATAACCCAACTTTGTAGCGTGCCAAGCCATCCCTGTAATGCTTTGAGAGCGTTCAGCAAAATGGTATGAAAATATTTTGCGAGTTACTACAGCTTTAAATATGAAAGGAACGCAACGAAAACTTAATGGTTATTGTTGACGGTACCTAAGACATGAATATTGTTTATGTTGGAATGTTGCCTTTATTGTATCTATATCGGATGGGAGTTGTTTTAACATAAATATATAATAAATACATTCATACATCCTTGCGGTCCTGAGGCTCACCATCTTTTTAAAGAGGTCTCGCGCCGTCTAGTCCAGACCTCTCGTGACAGGCGGGCTGGAACATATCTCGCTCAGAGAATCAGCATTGCTATCCAGCGTGGCAATGCTGCTAGTCTTCTTGGCACGTTGCCTCGGGATACCGATTTGGGACAAATATTTTATCTGTAGGTAGTTAGTTTCAACAGATTTTTGTAAATATTATATTCTTATTTCTGTAATAAATTCATACACACATGTACTGAGATTCTATCCGTCCTCAACGTGTCAAAATGTACCCAGTAATACATAAGAGGTGAATGAATTTGCTCCTCTGTTTTGATTAATATTGTCATTTCACCACAAACAATAAGTAATCCTTACTAATATTATAAATGTGAATGTAAGTTTGTTTGTTACGCTTTCACGTAAAAACTACTCAACCGATCATCATTAAACTTTGTACACATATTCTTGGAGGAATTAGAAGTAGCATAGGATACTTATTATTGAAAAAAAATTTTACAGAAAAAAGACGTTTTGCTGAAAATTTTTATGGTGATGGCTTGAATATATAAGCTACTTTTTCGAAATCCGCGCGGACGAAGCCGCAGGCATAAGCTAGTAATACATAAAGCTAAAGGCGGTACCACTTAAATGAATTAAATTGACAATATGTGCACGGTAACTAATGTGCATGACCAATCGAGTGCATTAATATCAATAGTTTCACCCCTCTGTGAGAAGGTAAACATCATTATAACAGGGTGCCGGGGGTGCACGTGTAGTTTCACACAGGATTTATTGTTGTAATTAAAATTTTTATTATTAAACTAGACGCTCAATTTCGTTTGGGTGAAAAAGAATTCGAAAAATGTCCTTTCGTGTCCACTTGAGAATCTAACTAAACCATCCAAACATGTAAATATGTACTCATAAAAATCAAATTACTTCAAAGTACCTACCCAAGTCGTGCCAATCTAGAGTTTTTGCGAATTGCGAAACGTATGGCGATTTATTTATATACTCGTATTATACATATATAGAAAGACGCGTATTTTTATAAACCCATTTTACAATTTAATAGTGACCTTAAATTTCTATTTATGTACTTCGCAGTTGTGCCCAAGGTGTCTCCTGCGTAATTTGGATTTCATGAGATTTTGTTTATGGAATAAAACATAGTTAGCCTAAATTTTTGCGTGAAGGAGTGAGAAACATCCTCAAACTTATACAATTATAATATCTTATTTTAATACAACCCAGATAAATAATGAGGAGCGCGAACAACGAGGCGAAACAAGTATGTAAGGATCGTAGCAAGTGGAAAGAAGTGGTCTCTGCCTACCCCTACGGGAAAGAGGCGTGATTATTTATATGTATGTATGGACGTACGTATGTTCTGGGAAGCCGTGAAGATATAATTGATATTATCATGAGATTATTCAACATCCTAATATAATTAAACGCGGTAGTAAAACAGTTCAGTTAAGGTTAATTGCATGACGTATAGAGCTGTTGTATTGAAAAGACAGAGCTAAAGTTTAATTTAAGTATAATTTATTTTATTTAATTAAGTATTACAATAATTATGTGGCGGTCGTGCGAGCAAAGAGCAAAGAGAAAGATACAAGGCTAGTTACATTAGGCAGAACTAGATGGCGCTACTTATTATGTTTAACTTAGCAACATCCTCCCTTAAACATAAACCCATTTTTCTAGAGAAGTAGTCGAGCTTGGTCTGTGGAGTCGCTTTGGTGAGGATATCGGCAACCATCTCTCCGGTGTTGACATATTGCAACTTCAATCTCCTTTTTACATATATTCTGCCTCACAAAATGGTGCCGGACATCTATATGTTTGGTTCTGGAATTATAAACATCATTCCCTGAAAGTTTAATACAGCTTTGGTTATCGCAATAAATACGTATAGTATGATGCTTGAGATGTGGCCAAAACTGTTCTTGTAGTTGTTTTAGCCAAAGTGCTTCTTGGGTGCATGCTGATAAAGACATGTATTCAGCCTCTGTTGTTGATAGTGCAACAGTAGGTTGCCGCTTCGAGCTCCATGATATAGCTCCTCCCTGAAATATAAATGCATATCCTGTGCAGGACCTTCTGTCATCCTCAGAGTTAGCCCAGTCAGCATCACAATATGCATGAACAATTTCTTCTTGTACACATTGCTTGTAAGACAAGCTGTAGTTTTCTGTACCTCTTAAATATCTCAATACACGTTTCAAAGTTACCCAATGTTTCATTTCTGGTTTATTGTTGTATTTACTAAGGTAATTAACTACATAGCTGATGTCTGGTCTTGTCCCTTGAGATAAATATAATAGACATCCAATTACTTCTTGGTAAGGTATATTGCTCAATATTGCATTTTCTTCACCAGTTGAATGTAACTTTGTAAGTGGATCTATTGGTGTCTTGACAGGTTTACATTCTGACATACCATATTTCTGTAGTACTTCCTGTATATATTTCTTTTGATTAATTAACATTATACCATTTTTCCTATCTCTTGTCACATGAAGACCAATATAGTGACTTAATTCTCCCATGTCCTTCATGCAGAACCTCACACACAATTTTTGTTTTACTTGGTCCTTTGTAGATTTACAGTTTGTGAATAAAATCAAGTCATCAACATAGATTGCTAGAAATAAAATATCTTTCTCACTGGATATTTTATAATAAATACAAGGGTCGATACTTGAACGATTCAGACCTATGTCTCTGAGTGTACCATCTAGCTTTTTATTCCAATTCCGGCTGGCTTGTTTCAGCCCGTATAATGATTTTTTTAATAGACAGACATCGGTGTCATTTCCATTTTCATACATAGGTGGCTGTACCATAAATAACTCTTCTTCGATGTCGCCTTGTAAGAATGCTGAAACGGCGTCCATTTGATCGATGTCCATGTCATATTTCGTAGCCAGTGCTAGTAGGTAGCGGAGCGAGGAATACCTTATAACAGGTGAGTATATTTCATCATAGTCAATACCTTTCTTCTGAGCACAACCTTTCACAACTAATCGTGCTTTGTACTTGGCTATGGTTCCTTTCTCATCTTTTTTAGTCTTGTACACCCATTTACATGGTATTGCCTTCTTACCAAGCGGCAGTTTAGTTAATATCCAAGTTTCATTTTCAATTAATGACTTATACTCTTCATCCATGGCTTGTAACCATTGCTGTGAATTTGTGCATGATAAAGCTTCTTCTAAACTCATTGGATCATTGCATATAGCCAGATTCGCATAACATAGATTGTCATTACATTCATCAGTTATTTTACTTCTTTGCACATGTTTCTGATTCCGTGTTCGGACTGTGACATTAGAAAAACTTTGGTCGAATGAGCTGTCATCTGCTATCTCTCCACTGCTAGGTATATAAGTAGAGTCATTTGCGTCTGAAAAAGATAAACTATCTCCTGAAGTAGGATTTTCAGAGTCTTGGATAAGTGTCTGATCAAGTGTTTCTTCTTCTAAACTGGATTCATCCGGAGTTGTTACTTCTGACTCTGTACACTGCGTACTTACTCCCAACGTTGATGAAACTGGTACTATGTTCCGTTTTGTCATAGTAGGAGTAGGTTTTAACTTCTCTTGACTCTCTTCTATAAATATAACATCTCTACTCTTTACAATTATTCCTTTTTTCATGTCCAATAATCTGTAGCCTTTTGTATTTTCACAGTAGCCAACAAACCTCATTTCAGTAGATTTTGTGTCCCATTTTTGTCTCTGTTGTTTCGGTACATGAACCATGGCTATGCATCCAAATATTTTCATGTGGCATATATTAGGTTTTTTTCCTGACCACTTTTCTTCAGGTGTCATGTCATAAAGAACTCGAGATGGGGATCTATTTATGATGTAGGCTGCTGTTGACACAGCCTCAGCCCAAAAAGTTTTTGGCAACTTTGCATCACTGAGCATGCACTTGGCGCGTTCTACAAGAGATCGGTTCTTTCTCTCACTCAAACCGTTCTGTTCAGGTGTGTACGGCGTTGTAGTTTGATGCTTGATGCCAGAGTCTGAAAGATACTTCAAAAAAATTTTATTACAGTACTCAGTGCCATTATCTGTGCGAATAATTTTTATCTTCTGATTTAACTCATTTTCCACCTCACATTTGAAGCTATGAAAAACTGCAGTTATATTGGTTTTGTCCTTTAAAAAATATACAAACACTTTTCTCGAAAAATCGTCAATAAATGTTATAAAATATTTTGCCCCACCCATTGATGAACATTCCATGGGGCCACACAGGTCAGAGTGAATGACCTCAAGCAGAGATGTCGCTCTTGATCCTATGTTTCTAAATGGCAATCTGGTCTGTTTACCTTGTATACAGGGGAAGCACGGTTTAGTGTCATTTTTTGTAATTTTTACCCCTTCTGTACAGGTTTCTAATTTCTTCACATCAACATAATTCAGGTGTCCCATTCTGCGGTGCCATACATCTAAACTTTCAATGCTATCAGTGGCAGTAAGATATGCACCCCCTCCAACAGTATTCAGTTTATACATATTGTTAGTAAGTCTCGCCGTTGCAACTAATTTTTTTTCTTTATTATAAATATTACAGCCACAACTATGGAAATTAACTTGATATCCATTTTTTACTAACTGGCTAACCGACAACAAGCTAGTACTCAGTTCTGGAATAAACAAGATGTCTCTTACTTGAACTTGGTTTACTTCACCATCACTACAGCAGAGATTGAGATCCAAATTTCCCATCTTTTGTACGGTGACTGAAGAATTATTGGCCACCTTTATAGTTTGTATCGGAGGTGTCTTTGTCTCATATAACCAATCAGATCTTCTCGTCATATGCATGGATGCTCCAGAATCTACATACCAATCACAATCATTGATTGTTGTGCAAGCTGAAAAAACTGCAGCATAATTTTTATTAGAATTAGAATTTTCCTTTTTATTTGTAAAACAATTTTTACTCAGATGCCCATATTTGTTACAACTGTAGCAACGGGGACCACGGGGTTTATTCTGATTATTCTGGGGACTATAATTTTTCTTTGGCGGGTATCTATGCTTTGTGTACAATGCAGTAGTATCAGATTCCTTTTTTACTTCTTGTAACAACTTTGTTTTAATAGAATCTGCACTTATTACGACACCGGAGCTTTCTATTCCCATTATCATTGGTTTGTACTGGTCTGGCAAACCTGCTAACATCAGAGTTCCCAACCATTCATCATCAATCTTGAAATTTATATTTCTCAGCTTATGAGCGGTAGTTACTAGTTTATTTACATATTCCTCAATATCAGTACAACTATCTAGGTTTGTATTAATGAGATCACGTAATAAAGCTACTTTCCTGCTCAATCCGGAGTCTTCAAACGCAGACTTAAGTTTGGCCCACACATCTCGCGCACTCAATGCCTGTTCAATGTGGTGGTAATTATTTGGGTCAACCAGGAGAATAATCTTGCTTTTGGCTTTTATATCTTTGGTAGTGTCAACGGTTTCCTTGTTGTCAGGATCCACACATGACCATAAATCTTCGTGCTCTAAGTATGCTCTTACAGCGAATTTCCATGTATTGTAATTGTCCCTTCCGGTCAGTTTATCAATATGCACGGTGTTTATAGACATTGCTTCGGAAAACTGATAGGGTTATTACGTGAAATACGCTGAGAATAAAAATAAACCGGGCCGGCGACCTAACCTCACTTTTCTTACAACACACGCGGTTACTTTTCGGAACTAAACTTTTAACTTTTATTTAAAACGAACACTTTTTCAAATTATGAGATAGGCCCATAACCTGTTGTATTGAAAAGACAGAGCTAAAGTTTAATTTAAGTATAATTTATTTTATTTAATTAAGTATTACAATAATTATGTGGCGGTCGTGCGAGCAAAGAGCAAAGAGAAAGATACAAGGCTAGTTACATTAGGCAGAACTAGATGGCGCTACTTATTATGTTTAACTTAGCAACAGGGTAGGACTCAATTATTCAAATTGCGCCACTCCGACTGGCGCTAAGAGACATCTTTTATATGCTCTATATAACCGTAATTAAAGTTGAATTAACCAAGTGTTTGGTAATTACTTTAAGGGGGTTTTAGGTTGTAGCTAATATGGGTAGGTAAAATACATTGAAAGTCATGATCATTGAAATTAAAATTAAAATACATTGAAGCTGTTATAAGTGGTATAAATCTATATTGTATATCAAATATAAATAATTCTATCCAACCGATGTGCCCCAAACGTGCAATAATATGAAGATAGTTTTAGACCACTAAAACAATAGATAAAATGTCCTCACGCCTTCCCCCGAGGGTCCTCGAAGGGGTAAGTAGAGGTTAATAGGTAGTAGTAAGGTAAGTAGTAGTAAGTAGTAGTAGTAAGGTAGGTAAGTAGCTACAGCCATTTTCCGCCAGAGTTATATTTTAGGTGCAAACGCGGCAGATGGCGAGTCCGTCGCTGTTACTCAAGCACTACTATTCACACACCTTTGAATTTCTTCTCAAGCGTATGCAGGTTTCTTCTCAATGTAAATTGTATAGTAGATAAATGTATTTCTTTTTTTGCATAATAAAACTCGCCGGGTATCCACTAGTACTTAGATTGTATTTTAGCATTGTAGATCTCATTTGTTGAGGAAGGCTATTGGGTATCATCACGCTACTAACCAAGGGAGCGGATAATCATGGTAACGCGAGTGAACCCGCGGGTCACAACAAGTTTAATGGAAAGGCATAAGGCGTCGAGTTACGGCTTCGCAACTCAATTAATTATCTCAGAAGCCATCAAACCCAGCACAAAAGCCTCGTTCTCCTCCTCCCAGCGAACCCTCTTAGTAGGTAATGTGAGTGCAAGTAAACATAATATTGTTATGGAAAACTCGTGCTCTCAGCAAGCAGGTGACAGTTCCAAAACTACTTCCGCCCCAACTGTGCCGAACTTGGGGAAATCCTTTGTAAATTCTTTTGGTAAACTTTGTGAATCTTCCGCCGGCTCCGTGCTATTGCTTCGAAACCTACCAGTTATGGAATTTTGCATTTTACTTTAACTTCGCCTGGTGTGTCTTCTTCTCGTATATTTACTAATATGTTCCGTTTTCTAAGATGAAAAACTGGTGAAGACTATCTCAGGGCTAGAACATGAGCGTTAAACTAGCGTTAAAAGCTACGCCACTGACTTTATATAATATACTGTTATATATATAGCATAGGTGCCGTGGTGGCCGAGTGGTTCGAGCAGTTACCTGCGACGCAAAGGTCGCAAGTTCGAATCCCGACTGTATCAATGAGTTTTTCTGAACTTAAGTGCAGTGATTAGTCACACCACGAGCTTTACGGTGAAGGAAAACATCGAGAGGAAACCTGCATACGTCTGAGAAGAAATTCAAAGGCGTATGTATAGTCGTGCTCGAGTAACGGCGATGGACTCACCATCTGTCACGTTGGCACCTAATATACCTCTGGCGGAAAGTGGGTGTGTGGGTATTACCCATACACCTCTGCCTACTCCTTCGGGGACCCTTGTGGGAAGGCGTGAGGATATTTATTTATTTATAGTATAGTCAGTGGCTTAGCTACTGACTAGGGCCCCAGGGCCTTTGGCAAAAATTGACTGGGGCCCCAGGGCCTTTGGCAAAAATTTACTACGGCCCCAACTAAACTATTTAAAATCGTTTGTTCCGTACTCGTCGTTTTCCGAATTCGACGTAGGTACTCCAAATTTTTCGTAATCCAGATTCGTTCTAGGCCGCCCTGAGCTAGGGTGGTGCCCCGGGGCACAGCCCCGTCTAGCCCTCTGGTAGCTATGGATGGCACTAAGTATAGTATTATTTCTTGGTGGGTACTTAATATGTATAAAAATAAACATATAATTACAAATCGTTACAAATAGTTTGTAGTATTTTATGACGAAGCATGTGCTGATAGCTTTTCTTTTTGTATGCCGAAGCCTGTGGCGAATGTGTTTTATGTTCAACCGACGAAACCTGCGATGTGGATAGCGTTTGTAGATTTTATTCTAATTATGTTCTTGTTATAATAATTTTTTTCTCATTACAAATCGAAGTTCTTGAAAACTTCCAAAGATTATAGCAACCTGTATAGGTGCCGCAAATAAAACTACACACATATTGTTTATTATTCAATCGCGGAGATCTCTTAGGAGCGGGCAGTCTAGTTGTGTTCTTGTAACAATGTACTTAAATAAATACCAGTGGGTCTATGTGATGGCCATGATGAAATGTAAACAATTAGGATGATTTGTAGCATGTTCTGGTAGCCTCATACCTTAACCGCTTGCCATTAAGCGGACCGCATGCTCGTTAATGGCATAAAAATAATATTTCAGGGATAGTCGGACGAGAATCAAATTGGCCAAATGAATGCAGGCCACAATGTTGCAGCGATTAAGTAAACACATCTAAGACTGGTAATGGTTGGAAAGCTGCAGTTATTTATGCAATTTCAACTCTCAGTCTCACGTATTACTAAACTTTGCAAACGATTTATACGAATATATTTAAACTAAATGTTGCTCGTATCAAACTATGAAAGTAGAGCTAAACTGTCGGAACAATTTTAAACTAGTTACATTGCGCGCTATGCATGAACGTTGCTCGTTCTTTGCTAACCAACGTGCATTCTGGTGTGTCTATTGTGTGTGAGATGGTTATGGCACGCGACTGTGCTCGCTGAGAATGAGAATATTTGTTTAACATAATATTTTTTTTATTATTTAATTATAACTACGATACTACTCTTACTTAAGATATAGTTCTCTCGCGGGCTTCCCCATAATATTTACTGTACCAAAATTCGTCATCAATCAATGGTTGCGGAATGCATGGAGGGCAAGCGCACAAAGATTGAGAATTTTATCTATATAGATATATGATTTGGAGAAAATTGTGCTTATTTAAAAATGACATCTGGATGATATTATAATTAACGTCTATCGGTGAATATGTCGTACGGTTTATAGACTAGAAACTGTCAGACATGCACTTTCCAAGGGATTGATAGCTCCCGCACACGCGACAGTTCGTGAGGAACTACCCACGACAATAATGTATATTGTGTGCTACATTACGTCGAACAAATGATTAATGTCCAACTGTGTTTACAAATTGAATTATAGCTTTATTACATTACTAGATGTGCGCCGCGGTTTCACCTGCCTCAAATTGATTACACACAAACATTTTTTTTTTTAAAAGTATAAAATATATATGACGGCCGTTTGGTCTAGTGGTTAGAGCTCCTGACTGCGAAACTTGTAGTCGCGGGTTCGATTCCCGCTGAGGGCTTTGTGTGATGAACACGAGTATTTGTACCTGCGCGCTGCCACTCTATGTTCGGAGAGTTATACTGTGTTGGTAGCATAATAGGACTAATCCCTCTGCTGCTAACACAATATAACTCATTACTGGAACTTATTCACCGCGTAGGAACATCCTTACTAATATTATAAATGTCAATTTAATTTTGTTTGTTACGCTTTCACGTCAAAACTACTTAACTAATCATCATGAAACTTTGTACACATATTCTTGGAGGTATTAGAAGTAACATAGGATACTTTGAATAGTTTTTTTTTTTTTTACCAAAGATAAAAAAGTCACGCCGACAAAGTCGCGGGTACCGCTACTAAACACAATAAATTGTTGAAAAAAAGATACAATTAGTGGTTGATTTTATTAAAATTTAAGATATCCTATGAGTTAATCCAGCAAATAATCCGTCTCCGCCAAATGGCATCCAATTGCGTTCAGTTTCATCCATAATATTTTTTACTAGCGGCCCGTCCCAGCTTTGCACGGGTGGACATTTATTTTTTCAACAAAATGCTTTCTTACAATTAAAACAGCCTATATTAACTAGTGATAATGTAACATTCCAATGGTGTAAGAATTTTTAAAATCGGTCCAGTACTTTTTGAGCCAATTCCTTACAAACATACTTACATACACATATTTCGTCTTTATAATATTAGTAAAGATAACGACTCAATCACATAAAATATTAATTTGCCTACAGAGCAATACTCATATTATGAAAATTGCAGGATGGATATAAAAATTACATGTAAAGTCGTGCCCATATTAGTAGTGCTATTATAATAATACACCTCTGCCTACCCCTTCGGGGACCCTTGTGGGAAGGCGTGAGAATATTTATTATTATTATTATAATAAAATTGTATTCCTGAGGCCCTTTTTATATGACTACATTAAGGAATGAGAGTTAAGCGCTCGTTTTAATTGGACGCTTCATACCAAAGTACCGCAACACAGTAACAGCCACTAAATAAAGCCAGTGAATAATCCCTAACGAACCCAATGGATAGTTGAACAACCTATGTGCCCAATGAAGCGTTATCCCTTGGTTCTCTTGTTCAGCGCACCCTTTGCACAGCTCCGCAAACCTTGTGGACAAACAGTGAAGGATTTGCTTTGTTACAAAGCTTCTGGCCTACTTGGCGACCAACCAAAGCTTGTTTCATTAAAATTGAAATTAGGCAATTAAGAAGTGGAGTTTGCAGAGACTCGGTAAGTCTTGGGAAAGCTTTCAAAACAAGGTTGTATGATACATACATACATATCATCACGCCAAGTCCCTAACTGGGTAGGCAGAGAGTGTAGAGCGCCAGTTCTCTCTAGACTTACATACCTCTTTCGCTTCGTCCACATTCATTAGTCTCTTCATACATGCTCGTCGGTTTCGAGTACTCTTAACGTTCTCGTCCTTGAGAGTCCGATCTATTTGATCCAGGTAGTTGGAACGTGACCTTCCTCTGCCTCTTCTTGCACACACTTTTGCTTTGTATATCTGTTTCGTCAATCTTTCTTCACTCATCCTTTCTATGTGTCCAAACCAACGTAACATGCCTTTCTTCATCTTTACAATCACGCCCTCATTCACGCCAGTTGATTTGCGAATTTCTTCATTGCGGATTCGATCTAATATCGTTACTCCGCACATTTTCGAAGAGATAGCATCTTAACTGCATTCAAGCTATTTTCATGCTTCTTTTTCTCTCGTTGTATGATAATTCTATGTATATAGGTATACTTATAAATAGAGTTTAATTGAAGTGTCTATTTGTAATATACATATTTTGTATTTTCTAAATTCACATGGCAGGAAAATATTGATAACAAGTTTGAAGTTTTATCATATAGTTTAGTAATATAGAGGAAATTGGTTTACTAACATAACCTAACCTAACCGTTTACAACGGCTCGTATTAAACCAATTTTATAAACGAAAATGAAAAAATCATTTGAATATAAAAGTTTTTATCATTCATTCAAAGTATCGAAACAAAATATCGATACTTTGTGAAGTATCGAGTACTTTCCTTATGGCCTCCTCTCTTGTACATATGTTTGTAATCCTAGAAAGGACTGGTGTTCTACTCTCACTGTCTACTCTGAAAGGTATGATTCAGCGTGATTCTGGTACATATCCAATTATATGGTGTTCTTACGATACCAGGTACGATATACCACGACAACTTATCGTTTGTCTCAACAAAGGTCTAATGAAAATATTTTGCATGATGTCAAGGGCGTTATTTCGCAAGCGAACGCCAAATTACTGACGAATACTTGAAAATCTATTAGAGGGTAATCGAGTGATTTACCAACATAAATCAAATCGGCCTTCGCGGACTTTTGAAAGCTTATAATTGGTTTGCATTATTGTCAATAAAATTTTATAAATCAAGAGCGAGGGGTTAGGATTAATTAGCATATTCCGTGGTAGCCTAGTGGTTCGAGTAGTTAGTTCCCTCCAATGCAAATTTTGTAAGTTCGAATCCCGACTGTCCTCATGAGTGTTCCTGAATTTATGTACAGTGATTAGCACACCTTTACGGAAAAAACCTACGTAATTTTCAGAACAAATTAAAATATATATGTTTAGTCGTTCTTAAAAAAAGGCGATGGGCTCGTCATCTGTCACTTTGGCAGAGAAGTTTCTTTCTACTTTTTCGACGAGCCTTGGTGGTCGAGAGGTGGGTACTTCCTACACCTCTGCCTACCCTTTCACGGACCCTCGTGAGTAGGCAACTCACGACAACACGAGTAGGAAAAACCGATTCAATTTGTAAACACAACACAGGTGTCACACTGACGTATAGCCGAGAGGCGGCCGGCCATCTTTGGTTAAAAAGAAGTTTCGATTGATTGAGGCAAGTGAGCGCGCGAGTCCGTTAAGCACGTGGATGACGTGCTTAACGGACGTTAGAATTTAAATTCGAAATAATCGTTAATCATTTGGTATTTCTATTCTATTATTATATTCTATACAACAAATTTAGCTATTATAATGGAGTGAATGGACAGAAATGGCGCTCTATACTCTCTGCCTACCCCGTTAGGGATTCGGCGTATGTATGTATGAATGGAAAGTAGTTTTTACAATATTCTCCCCGATAATCCACGCCTCCTCCATATGTACATACATACCTATATATAAATCATCTTGTCTTTCGACAAATATTTGAGCTCACTAATGTTATTCAGCTTTAAATGAATCCGTATGTTTGATGTCACGAAGTGTTTAAAGCCGGTACCATTTAAATATTTCACCGTCGTATCTCACAGAGCGGGGGTGGCAGCCCCTTCATGTAAATCGATGGTGGAGGGTGGAACGTCCTCGCCAGTTGCTCCTATTACAATGGTTTTGTTCGTTTTGTTTATACTGGAATTAATGAAAAACTGCCCGGCTGCAGGCGATGGTCCCACCAGGGCTGCCGCGACAAAAAGGAGTTTTTTTTTTACCATTTTAGAGTCGGTTTCGCTTTTAGATGTGTTTGGCTCCTGTTAGATACTTTCTCGCAATTTTTAAGATTGGTATTTTATTTGAAACTAACTGGTTAAAATGCGAGAGTTATGTTAAAATAATAATAAGATTAATTAATACACTATCTATCTATTTCGTCACTCGCGTCGAAACACGTAATGTTTTTCTTCTACAACACTAAAATTATAGTTTCGCTTTGTATCGTCAAGATTTTCTAATGCCACCCGAGAGCCAATTTTCTTTAGTGGAAATTACATTCGAGTAAATCCAATATCTTCCTTTTTGCTAGTCTTGACGTCTTTGCTTTCGGGGCTTGTACGATAAATTGTACGACTTTTCGCATCATGTCTGTGTTTTGTGTATTATAGAACGTTCTTTGCGTTATTGTAAAATTATAACTTGCCATTTATGCCCAAAAACAATACCGCTATTTGACGACTGGATACTGGATACTTTTATCACTGGTCACATTTGTAACGTCTTCACGCCTCCCACAAGGGTCCGCGAGAGGGTAGGCAGAGGTGTATGATGTACCCACCTCTCGACCACCACGGCTCTTTCATTCATATTATCAAAAGGCTGTGGTAGAAGGTTTTAATGAATGTAAATGTATATTTTTCTGAATTGTTTTGACCGTGGTTTCAAAGATCATATCGACTATATTTACTAACCAAAATTTTTAATTCTGGTATTGGCATTATGACTTATCTGGCATTATGTTTTTTATTCTGGCAAACGGTCGAGTTTGTAGCTTTTTCACATTTTCTACTGAAACAATGTTCTTTTAAACAAGTCGCTCCTAAGGTCGTTGGTCGTGGAGTTGCTCATTAAACAGTAACCGGACTACATCTGCCACTTTGTATCCAACTATCTAGTTAGTGAGCTACACTAATTGTCAAAGGCAAGCAGTTTGCCAATGATGTCATACCATACTATGTTGCGTTTTGCACTTATTTGAATGTAGATACAGTAGTCATTCTCATAGTTATTCTTGTATTGCACTTATTTAAATGTAGATACAGTAGTCATTATCATGGTTATTCTTGTATTGCACTTATTTGAATGTAGATACAGTAGTCATTCTCATAGTTATTCTTGTATTTCATCTAATCTCAGTTTTCTTTATTGTGATAGTGATGATCAATTAATGTAATATGTACTCCTATGTATGATGTAGCTGTACATACTATAATTTTTTTTATACAACAAGAGTGGCAAACAAGCATACGGCCCAACTGATGGGAAACGGTTACCGTAGCCTATTTACGCTAACTATACCGAAGTATCACTTGCGTGTTGCTACTCTGTGTTCGGAGAGTTATAGTGTGTTGGCAGCATAAGGTTTAATCCCTTTGCTTCCAACACAATGTAACAATCCTCCCCCTCCCCAAGGAGCTTATTACTGGAAACCTTATTCACCAATGCATGAATTTTAAAAAGGTTTGATATATAAATCAGATCAAACGATGTATTAAATATATATATATATATATCCTCACGCCTTCCCACAAGGGTCCCCGAAGGGGTAGGCAGAGGTGTATAGGTATATTAGGTGCCAACGTGACAGATGGCGAGTCCATCGCCGTTGCTCAAGCACGACTATACTTACGCCTTTGAATTTCTTCTCAGACGTATGCAGGTTTCCTCTCGATGTTTTCCTTCACCGTAAAGCTCGGGGTGTGACTAATCACTGTACTTAAGTAATACACTCATATGATTATCGGAGTGGTAAGCAAAAGGTATTTAAATGCAATTCAAAAGTTCATACACCGATGTTTGAGGACATATAAAAAGGAGAGAAGCACGATAAAGTTGGTCCCTAAGCCCCGAAGCCCCGTTGACCGGTCGTCTGTTGGTCTTAACAACTTTTATATTGGATGGTGGGGAACTTTTTGACTAGCCCATCATTGAAGCTCAGTGATTTTGCTAAAGCGGAGAGGTTTCCCACACATTCTGTGCGACCTGAAGAAAACTTTTTTGCTTAGTTTTTCGGGGGACCGTTTCTGTACTAAGTATTGCGTATTGAGGTGGATTTACAAGTATACTTGACTAGCTATGCCTCGCAGATTCACCGGTTCTTTTTGTTTTTTACTGGAATATATATTTTTTCTTATTTATATATCTCAGTGCCATGTTTTATACAATTCCGTTCAGCCGTTCTCGCGTGATTGAGCAACAAACATACTCACCAACTCTCATATTTATATATATATATATATATATGTGTATAATAATTACAATATAAGTAGGATTAGTACTAAATATACTTTAAAACTACTTTACAATACTTTTAAGCTCTCGGATTTGAAATATAAAAGCTGCCCTAGGGTACGTCGAGCGGAGCGCAACGAAATATAGCATTAAAATGTTTTAAGTGCAAGGATACAATCTCTAGGAGCTAGCAGCGGGCTCCCGTAGAAGCGCTGGATAAATAATGTTGCTAGAAAATAAACATTCAAAATTGCGAGGATACTGCAGTCTATGGAACGATGTCTTGCATTTTGTGACGGACTCGGCGTGATATGTTCCGACTGTACCTACCTTAGTTTTATCAATCGTAAGCACAGTAATTAGTCACACCACGAGCTTTATGTTGTAGGAAAACGTCGTGAAGATATCTCGTTTCAGAAGAAATTCGAACTCGTAGATGTCGTCTTATCTTTGCCAGGCAAAAAGAGTGGGTTGGTGCGCTTCTGCCTACTCTTTCGAGGACCGTTTCTGTAAGGCGTTATAATATAAAATCAAAATCAAAATCTTTTTATTTCACATAGGCCCAGGTGGGCACTCATAAAACGTCGAAAAAGAAGCACGGTTCGGGTTGGTCGCTTCCATGGAGAAGAACCGGCAAGAAACTCCATGGTTACTCTTTTCAAATCATTAGGCATATACAATAACAATATTTTTTCGTTACAGCAATTTATATATTGGACAGTGCCTCTTAAATTTAGGTTCTTCTTGTGATCCAGTTGCATTTATGTCTCGGTAAAGCTATAACATTCGTAGCTATGAAACATACTTTTATTTCATTGAAATGCTTTGGTAAGTACGAACATAGTTTATTTTCTCACCCGAGGCGTTCCGCGTTATTATGCAATGAAGCGCGTGTAATGTGAAAAGTATTATGAGTTTCATAGTGAATAATAGCCTGTACTCGCTTTTATCGTTTTCGTTTATAAGATTTTTAATAGCCTTTATTATTGCGCACTATCGCTTACAGTGGAATACATTCCGTAACGTTAGTTTTGTTTTACAATACGGATTAAGACTATAGGGTAATACCACAGATTGGATAGAGCATTAATTGCGCTAAAAGTGTATAAGGGCAATTTGTGGTGTAGGCCAGTTTGACTCATGTAGGCCTCTGTTTAAAAAAATAAATATCTTGACATTTGCTTCACTATATATCTGGGTAATTGTGGTGTTTATAATAAAACACCATAATCAATTCATAGGGGCCGTTAGTGGCCGGGTGGTTCGAGCAGTTGCCTGCGACGCAAAGGTCGTAAGTTCGAATCCCGACTGTACCAATGAGTTTTTCTGAACTTAGGTACGGTGATTAGTCACACCACGAGCTTAACGGTGAAGGAAAACATCGAGAGGAAACCTGCACACGTCTGAGAAGAAATTCAAAGGCGTATGTATAGTCGTGCTGGAGTAACGGCGATGGACTCGCCATCTGTCGTTAACACAATATATCTGGCGGAAAGTGGGTGTGTGGGTATTACCTATACACCTCTGCCTACCTTCCGGGGACCCTTATTGGGAAGCGTGAGGGGTATTATTATTTATCAATTCATTCATCACGCACCCAGGTCCTTTCCTGAGTGTCAATTTATTTATCTCGCATCATTCACGAAATTGACGTTACTTTATTTTGTTTTTTTTTTTCACGCAATGATAAAGTAGACCACACTAAAGTCCCCGGGATGCATACGGGCGGCTTTGACCGTTTGATAACGTTATGCTTTATTTGGTCTTTTCATATTTATTTAAACTTAATTTAGTAGATTTAAGAGAGTAGCGGCGATGGACTCGCAATCTGTCACGTTGGTACCTATATCTAATCTACAAATATATCTCCGGCAGAAAGTAGGTGTGTAGGTACTACATATACACGTCTGCCTACCACTTCGGGGATTGTGGGAAGGTATGTTTATAATAAGAAAAATAATAAAGAAACCATAATAATTAATAAATAACTTTTTTAAGATTCTTTTGGCGATCGGCGTTCATGATGGCGCGGTGTCATTTAATTACAAATATTAATTGCCCAGTTTCCAATATAGTCATAAAGAATGCCCTGTACCAAGTAAAAGGAATAAGTATTTTGTAGGAACCACAGCAAACATTCTAGTCCGTTGTCCGCCTGCCATTGTGGACGCGTCGGCTTTAACTGTCGTTCGAACAATGCGACGATCTGTGTGTAAAAATGCACAGTTGGTCGTGTTTGCACTGTCCTATAATATTGCGCGTTCAAACGTTCAGTGTAACAGTACGGTTTTAACTGTGCATGGAGGATCTATCGATTCTGAAAAGAGAAAATACAGTCGAATATAAAAGTTTTCACATATCTATTCTATTGTCTGAGGATGTTTATATAATATTATTATATTAATACTGAAGGCAATTCTGGCAGTCTGGTCTAGTAGTTAGAGTTCCTGACTGCGAAACTTGTGGTCGCGGATCCGAATCCCGCTGAGTGCAGACATTTGTGTGATGAATCCACCATCTGTGTACCTTAGTCTTGGAGGTCCTATGTATTTACGTATCTATCTA